>PVIY010047770.1:0-17669 GCA_004026745.1 Myrmecophaga tridactyla | reverse complement strand
TTTTTTTTTTTTTTTTTTTTTTTTTTTTTTTTTTTTTTTTTTTTTTTTTTTTTTTTTTTTTTTTTTTTTTTTTTTTTTTTTTTTTTTTTTTTTTTTTTTTTTTTTTTTTTTTTTTTTTTTTTTTTTTTTTTTTTTTTTTTTTGCAACTCAGGGATTTATTTCCTGAGATGTCTGTTACTTGAGTTTGTAATTAGCTGGTAATATGCCAGAGATTTTCTTGAATGTCAGCCCTCCTATCAGGAAGGTCTTCTGAAATCAAGTGCAAAATGCAAGGTCCCCTTATCTTTTTTGAGCTTATGCTTTCTACTGTTTTTTGATTTCCACTGCTTATGGGAATTTAAATTTTCCCTCTGTTACCCTGCTACCCTTTTCCTCTCCTAAGTCCCAGACCATCCTTCTCAACTCTTTCTTATATTACTTTTCTTGTTTCAAGCTTCTTTTGCCTGGAGGGAAAATTCTGGAAGTGGGATCACACTAGAGAGTAGCTTCCCAAGTTAGTCTTTCCCAGCTGGAACAAGGCCAGGGACCCATAAAGGGAGCCCTAGCTATCTTCAAACTGCCCTGGAGTGGGAATGAGGGAGGGGGCCAGAAAAGCTCCAGGATTTGTACCTTCTCAACCTGCCCAGCAATGCAGACCTTCAACTATCCTCTGCAGCTCTGAAGAAGGTGACACCTTTAAGTCTCCTCTGCACCTTTGTCTAGGACATGTTGGAACAATAGCTGCCCCCAGAGCTGGGCCTCCAGCTTTCTGAAGTTGCTGATCAAAAGCCATGATCAGCAATTAGCCATGCCCTCCCTGGGTTTTGGGGGAGTGAATCTTTATGTCCTTTCTGGCACCAGGAAGCTATACCGTGGGCCGGACCCCACTGTGGTATATTGTGAGAGTGGAAGATGGGTGCCAGTAACCGCCACACAGAGCAATTTACTGACATATACTGTAATTTACCAGCCTCTTCCTCCTGCTCTTTCCTGGTTGCTGTACCGTATTCTACTGGACTTGAGTTTCCAAATATTTGATTTAGACCATTCCTGCCTATTTAATTGTTCTGGTAGAGGGACTGGTTGCTGGAACTTCCTACTCTGCCGTCTTCCCACAATTCTTCAACACATCTTCTCTTGTTCTGGAATTTTTCATATGCTGTCCCCTCTCTTTGGAAGAATACTCTTCTCTAAGCTCCCCCAGGACCCTTCCACCTGCCTTCATTTAGTAATTCTTGCTCATACATCAAGATTTGGCTTCCTCCTTACCTGTGCTTCTGATATGTTATAGGCTCTGAATATTTGTTGAATGAAAAACTTCCAAATATTGAGCACCTACAATATATTATAACTTTACATACATTACTTCATTAAATGCTCATGAAATTCCTATGAGAAAGATATCATTATTCCTATTATTGTTGATGAAATTGAGGCTTAGAAAGGTTGAGTATAAGTGAGCTATAAGTGGCAGAACTGATATTCAAATCCAAGATTGCCTGACTCCAAAGGCCGAGTTTGGGGGCCATTAGAAATTGGGGTTGGAGCAAGATGTGAAAAAAGAGGTAATAAAATCAAATCATAAATACAAAGTTTTCAAGAATAAAACCTTCTTATGCAAAGCCTAAATAAGTTTTCAGAAGCAATACAATATCCTTCAACTCTGGCTTTTTCCCCACTTCTTGAGAAAGATATCAAGGTCCACACAAGACTGGGTCCCTTTGGCCAGCAGAGACATGTGGCAAATGTTTTCTACAGCTCCTCCCCTGGGGACCACTCATTCCCCACAGCGTCTCAAGCATGAGAAATTAAGAATTTGAGGATTCTTTTCAAACTATTAAGGGCTCCTCCTCCCATGACAAAAAGTGCAGCTTCAAGCCCTTTCTTGCTTTCTTAACCTCCAAAGTCCTAGGTGAAAAGTATCCAAAATATGAGTCCCAAATTATCCCCAAGGAGGTACATTACAAAGCTAAGAAATCTCTCCTTTTAAAAAGTGCTTCTGTCCTTATGTATGAGTTTACAGGAAAATTCTTACTATTATTATAGATACAATTTAAATAAAAAGAATAAACCATTTAAGCATCCATTTCCAGAACTAGGAATAATCTAATTTGCAATCATGGCAGTAGATAAAAGTATATTATTTTAGTGTGTTATACATGGTCATAGATTATAGGTACAGAAATAAGATTAAGGTACAAATGCAGATCTCTATCTTTTCAAAAGATTTGAGAGCCTTTATTCCCTGTTCATCATAAGAAAAGATTTACAAATAGTCACATGCTTGTGGTATGTTAATTTTACTGAGAGTTCTTTTCAAGTGGTATATCTAATAATTCTATAATGGTATGTCCTCAGACAATGATGACTTCAAGTAAAGAAGAAGATGGCTTCCCTGGAAGATGGATGTAATAATGAATAGAGGGCTAAAGAGAATATTAGGAGCAACAGTTAGGTGTCTGGTAATGACAGGTATGGTTAGAGCACAGGATGGGAGTGAGACATTCAATGCAATGAATAGACTGTTATATGAAAAAAAGCAGGAGACAAAGCAATAGACAGAATGTACTACAATATGTGGTGTTTAAGGGATACACATCACACACACAAATCTCTGGAAAGGTTCACAAGAAATTGGTAGGAATTGTTGCCTCTGAAAAATGGAGTTGGAAGTACTGGGTGGAGAGGGCAGGTCAAGGGTGAAGAGTAGACTTTTTGACTCAATATTTTTGTCGTGATTTTTTTTGCCTAGGTGCATTGTATTACTGCTTCAAAATAAAACAAAACAAGAATACATAAGATTGTCCATATGCAACAGAAAATCTGGAGACTTCCAAGAAATGCAAGGCTCAATTATTTGGGGCACACTCAAGTTCAATCAATCTACCTTGAGGGAAGATTCTGGGAAGCAGACTTGGAATACAAAAACTACTTCAGAAAATTACAACTTAAACAATTCCACTGCAAAAAAAAAGAAAGCTTGATGGCCAACATGAAATCAAGAAAAGAGTAATGGGAAAACTGAAATTGAGATGGGCATGACATTTGGAAATCAAGAATTTTTTCTCATTTGAGATCTAGGTATCCAGGTCAGTATAACTGTGAAATCCCTGTCTAGTCATTTCCTAGGAGTAGTAAAAGACACTTTAGACCATTGTAACAAGGTGACATCATCCACTTATCTATACTTGCTCTGAAAGCAAGTTTTAATTATCGTTTGGCTTTCCATGTATCTTGTCCACAGAAAGAGTATGCCCCAATCAATAAAAAGAAGATGGGATGGGAGTGGGGATGGTTCCAATACATCTTGCAATTATATTTCTTACTGTATTTAAATAAATTAATTTTAAAAATTAAAGTCATTTATATATGCCAAGATAATATTTTTGAAAGAATTATTTCCTGGCATTTGCTTCTCTCTATTAAGATATTTAAGCTAATAGGTGTCCATTGGCTAGGGAAGATATATGATAACAGAACACAGGGTTAAAAATTAGACTCTCTTTAGCTTTGATTTCAAAAGCTAGATCCTTAGAGTAACAAAAAAGAGGTCTTGGCAAGATTTGAGAACAGTAAGCGTAGATCCTCCTGTCTACCTTTCCCAGCTTGGAAAGGATTCTCCTTACCTGGTGAAGGGAAGGAATTAAAGGGAAATGATAAGAGTACACACTAATGTGACCTGAGAAAGGGAGTCTGTGTCCTGTTCTCCAGGCTGAGCACTGGGAAGTGAGCCAGTGCCAAAACTCCCAGATGGGACGATAAGATCCAATAGCAGAAAAGGCATGTGACCCAGCAACAGGGTAGCATCCTGGGGAGCTATCATACTACTAAAGAATAAATATTTTTGTGATCTGTCTACGTTGATAGCTTCAAGATCTAACCATTAAGCTATCATGGTATTGCAGCAACAGAATGATTTTCATGCATCCAAGGGAAGTACAAAAATAGTTGAGCGAAACCTACTGGGTTTGAACGGTTGAGCATGTGGGAACAAAAGACATTTCCATGACAATCTGCATGGACCAATTAGGGAGGGCCATATTTTCCCTTGCACCCCTCAATGAAAACCGGATTTCCTCCAACCCTGTACCACTACCATCAATGAACCATAGAAATCATCTAAACTCATGTGAACCATATAAATTCAGAACTAATTTTTAACCCATGAAAGAGAGAGGGCAAGTATCTGAACTGGCAGTGATTAAGTTTCTTCTATTCTTATGGAATGAAGACTCAGAATATAAATTTATCTAAGTTACAGAAGAATAAAGATATATTTCTTACACACCTGAATTCGTGACTTTAGATTCATATTATACATATTATACAACAGGCTCCTATGAGTTTGAGAAGTTGATTCAGAACTACTTAAATGTTGCATGCCACTGGGGTCTTAATTGCACCATCAGTCAAATAAGGATTTTAAAACCCATTGCATGGGGTCAGTATATTGTAAATACTCTATAAATACTATTTCCATCATCCTTAAATCATAACTTCAATAGATATCCACTGTATGTTATAATTTCCCAGCTTATAGCTGGTTACATATTAATTATATTTCAGGTTGGCTGCTTCATAATGGCATCTGAACATCTTAATCTCATCTCTAAAATGTCCTAAAATCACATGGATTACTTCTGGGAAGGGTTTCTGTGGCCAGTTAGTCCCACCCCCAGTATATGTTTTCCAGTAAGCTTCAATCAAAGAGAGTGTCCCCTTCCTGACCTAAGCATCTGTCATTTCCCAGTCCTTTTGCCACATTCATCTCAAAGTCCACCTTTTGGCATTCCAGTCTTCTATCCTTTATATTTAAGATAAGCTATGGTCTGCTAGGTTCAGGTCCAGGAAATGTCTGCTGCACCACTGCAGGCCATCTCTTCCTGGTACACAGTAAGGAAAAGGGAATAGCATCAGTGCAGGTTCTTTATATATATTATATAATTTAATCTTAGCAATTATCACCATTTTACTGACAGAAAACTGAGGCTCAGAAAGGATAGGCAGCAACTCCAGTATCCTAGGAGTAAAAAGAGACAGAGCAGATACTTGAAGCTAATTTTGGAGGACTCCAAAACCCATGCTTTTTCTACCACATAACCATCCATGGAGGAAAGGTATGAAGAACAAATATGATTTGTACTAAGATAATGGTTGTCTGTAATACATGGTCAGGTAAGAAGTATTTGCAGAGATAGGTAGAGGTATTTGCAGTTGTCACCAAAATACATGTATGTGTTTAAATAGTAGCATGTAAATTCAGCAAGAAAGAGAGAATGAGGGAGGGAAGAAAAAGAGAGAGATTTGAATGTCTTTTATTGGGCTGTAATAAAAACCTGAATTAATATTTAGCTTTACAGCAGTAATGATAATACTTTGTGTATGTCTAGTACTTTGCAAAGTACTTTTACATCCATTATATGATTTAATTTTTACAACATTCCTGGCAATATATGCAGGAAAAGCATCATAATTCTCAGTCTTATGAATAAGAAGAAAACCACAAAGATTTGTACCATATCCCCTAGCAGTCTTGGAAACACAGACAATGAAGGCTCAAGCAGTGTTTGAAGTATATGTGGATACTCATGTGATCTCTGGAGATATGGAGAAATGTAGCCTCCTTTTCCTTGGGGAAGTACAGAATGAGGTGTATCAGTCAGTGTTTCAGTAGGAAATAGATGACACAACGTGAGAAATTTGAGAATATTTTACTAAAAATTACAAAAGAGTAGTCAAGGTGTAGGGAAAACACAAGACAGTGCAGTTCTCTGTGTTGCATCAATGAGGAACCATTGCCACCCACAGGCCTGAAAAAGCAAAAAGAAGGTGTGCTTATTAAAACTGAGGGAGAAAAGTCTATGCCTTTTATGCAGTGACTCCATAAAGAAGAGTTCCTTGATTGTAACTCACCTCCTTCCTTCCCTCTGATCTACTGCTGGTGCTCCCCATTGGCAACACCCAACTGTAAGTCAAAGGGCAAGGATGCCTATTGATGCTGTCAATACACCTCAGTCTCATAGGACAAAGAACGAGCAAAGCCCTACAATATATCTGGAGGAACAAATGGAAGATACCCTGGCATATGAGGTTTTCTGCTAAATGTTAAAGCCATATTAAAGCAAGTATTGGTAAGATTTCAGCTTACTGGAACTGATTAGGCTGTATAGAGGAGTTACTGGATAGGTTTTAGGTGCAATCTCATCAGAAGGTTGGCTGTGTGTGATTCTGTGAGATCTGTCCTCCTTAATGCATGAACTGTGCACTCATGCTGGCTTAACAGATGGTGGCAAAATGGCAGCAGCCATTCCTAGCATTAACCTGATTGTCCACTGACTAGAGAAAGAGAGGGACCATGTTTCAGAATTCCCTGTAAAAGTCCGGAGTCTCACTCTAATTGGACAGTCTGGGATCATATACTCTATTGGCAATTAAACATTATTGCTAGAATATGGAACACATGGATTGGCATAGTCTGGGTCAAATGCTTCACTCCTGGAACAGGGATTGGAATGGCTTTCCATTATCCATATGGATTTTGTAACAGAAAACAGAAGATCTGTAGCATGGCTGGAAAGGCCACCAAGAGATGCTCAGTCAAGCAGGACTGAAGATCTGCCACTGTAGGGAAAGAGAGAAGGAGCAATTGGGACTAAGGAGTCTTTTGGTCCCAAATATAATCAAATAATAGAAACCTAACATAGAGTAAACAGACAGAAGCTTATTTATTTCACCCAGGAAAGGGACAATGAGTGGACAATCAAGGGTGGTTGTGGTGGTTTAATAATGACCTAAGGGACCAGATTCCAGTGCCATGATTGCTACCTCATAATCAAAGATGGTTGCTGAACTCTCATGCTCCCCATCCAAATTCAAAACAAGAAAGAAAAAAAGGGGAACATAGTCTAAAAGGAAAAATGTTCTAGAGAACTATTGCTTTCCTATTTGCAAAGGGTAAACCCTTTTACTTTATTAGCCAGAACTATGCCATGTGGCTACCTCTTAGCAGCAAAGAAAACTGAGTAGGAAACTTTAGTTTCCTAGCCTGAGTTGTAGATGAAGGTAAGAGAGAAGGGGATTGTGAATTGCTTTGGATACCTTACCCATGTTCTCTGCCACAGGGAAGATTGTCTGACAGCACCAAAGACCCGGCTGAAGTTGGAATCATAAATTTCTGGTGGAGTCAATCAGCAGAGAATCATTCACTTGACAATAAAATTAGTTAACTGGAAAAAAAATGACAACTTTATACTAAATTTCACTTATTCTACAACTCAGAAGAACTACAGGCCAAACTTTTCCAGAGAAGAAGGCAATAAAGCCAACCACATAGACAATTCAGGAAAACTGTTGGAACAATACTGGCATTATATTTCCAGAAAAATTAAGTGCCTTTCTGAATAGATTTATAAGCTAAAATCCAGAGTCTGTCACATTTATCAACTCTAATATTGGTTATTTTCCTAGAGTAGTTCATCTGTTTCAGAAGGACCATTTCATCTAGTTTTAAGACTGATAAAATTTTAGTACTTGTCTAGATAAATGGAAAAGTATTAATTTACATCCTTTTAAGGCAGGACTTCAAGATGCATCCTTAGTGTGCAGGTTTTTCTCAACTTTTTTCCATTATCATAGGAAACACAAAACTTTTTTCTCATGTCAGCATCTAGAACAGTGCTATAAACAAATGTTCATTTAATTAAATATATGAACAACTATATATTGTAGAAAAACTAATGCTTTTTCTTTCTTTGCTTTGTATATATGTTATACAATTAAAAAGTTAAAACATAAAAACTAATTCAATCTGTCTGGTCAGTTTATTTAAACAACCTAATTACATGAAACCTAGAATAAGGAATGATGCCTTGTTACTCTGTACAGGTTAATGTAACACTCTGATACATTCCAGAGTATTTGGGGGGAAAAATAAAAAAGTATTTGCAAATTCCTTTTAGGGAATGGAGAACAAATGTGGAACTATTAAACGTCCCCATCTGGGAAATTCCCAGTGTTCTGTCAAGCATTAGGTACTTCAAATTTAATAATTCAAGTCCTCAATCATGAGGCTTGCCTTTATGAAACTTATTTCTGTAATGGTGGAGCTAAGCCTACTTATAATTATACCTAAGAGTCACCCTCAGAGAACTTCTTTTGTTGCTCAGATATGACTTATCTCTCTAAGCCAAACTGTGCAAATAAACTGACTATTCTCCCCCCTACATGGGACATAACTCCCAGGGATATAAGTCCCTCTGGCAGTATGAACATGAGCCCCTGGGATGAGTCTGGCTTTGGTAGGGTGGAATTAACAATGCCTTCTTGACCAAAAAAGGGGAAAGAAATGAAACACAAAATAAAATTTCAGTGGCTACAAGATTTCAGATAGAGTTTAGAGGTCATCTGCAATTGCCACAGTATGCCAAGCCCAAAGCAACAGTATTTCTGAAAACCCTAAAGAATACCATGGGCTCTATCTAACACTCAATTAAGCTGATTTTTTTTTTCAGAAAGTTGCCTGTAGAGTGTTCCTATGCCAGATAAGCCCTGAAACCCAGATGGACAAGTCTCTCCAAGAACATCAGCCAGTTTCAGTCCTCTACGCCATAATGTTGACAACCCTTTTCAGAGTGAAATTAGAATGGTCATTGCCCAGATAGCCCTGAAGATTGAGAGAGTGATTGAATGAGAGGGAGGAGTTGTAACCTGGATGTTAGGATTTAACAAATAATTATGACTACTGACTCATTATATAGATATTTCTTTTAGTTTCTAGTGTATTAGAATAGCCAGAAGAAAATACCTGAAGTTGTTTAACAAAGATCAGTAGCCTTCATCTTTGAAAATAATAATATAACTACATAGCATTTATCTTATGACTGTGTGAAAATCTTTTGTCAGCACCCCCTTTATCTAGTGTATGGGTAAATGAAAAATAAAAAGAAGACATGCATGAAAAGAGAAAAAAGAGGAAATTGGGACTTAAAGAGTTTAAGTAACTTATCTAAGCCCATTTCATAACGGTATTAAGTTAAGGGACTTGAGATACAAATTCTCCTTGGGTGGAGGCGGGGCCAAGATGATGGCTTAGCAATGTGTGCATTTTAGTTCATCCTCCAGAACAACTACTAAATAACCAGAAACAATACAGAACAGCTCCTGGAGCCACCTCAGTGACTGGACACACAGCGTACCCCAGTCTGGACCAGCTGGACCCGCTGTGAGCCTCCCCAGAACTGTGAGTTCCCCAAGCCACTGCGGCCGGCGCCCCTCCCCCACAGGCTGCTTCCCAGAGGGAAAGGAAAGAGACTTTAACAGCAGCAAGGGCTGAGTCCAACTAAACACCAGCTGTGGCATTAATTAACAAATTCTGACTACTAAAAATAGGCTCCCAGCTCAGGTGAACCTGGTCAAAGTGGAGGTCGCTCATTGGGCTAAAGGAAAAAGAAAAGAAACAGGTTTTAGTGGCTGTATTTCTACAAAGGCTTGACTGCCTCTGGATGCAGCAGCAGGACTTCTCAGGCTGCAACTGCCCCAGGCATAGGCAGAAACAAGCTCCTTTCAGGGCTTGTCTCAGAGCCTGTGCCTTCCCCAGGGGAGAGGTGAAGCCCAACTCAGGTAGAATCCCTCCCTCAGGGAATTCAGACCCCAGGGCTTGGTAATTTGAAGCCATTAAAAAGGCACAAGAAGAGATGCTCAACTTCCCTGGCCATTAGAGAAATGCAAATCAAAACCACAATGAGATATTATCTCACGCTCACCAGAATGGCCATTATCAACAAAACAGAAAATGACAAGTGCTGGAGAAGATGTGGAGAAAGAGGCACACTTATTCACTGCTGGTGGGAATGTCAAATGGTGCAACCACTGTGGAAGGCAGTTTGGCGGTTCCTCAAAAAGCTGAATATAGAATTGCCATATGACCCGGCAATACCATTGCTAGGTATCTACTCAAAGGACATAAGGGCAAAGACACAAATGGACATTTGCACACCAATGTTTATAGCAGCATTATTTACAATTGCAAAGAGATGGAAACAGCCAAAATGTCCATCAACAGATGAGTGGCTAAACAAACTGTGGTATATACATACGATGGAATATTATGCAGCTTTAAGACAGAATAAAGTTATGAAGTATGTTACAACATGGATGGACCTTGAGAACATTATGCTGAGTGAGACTAGCCAAAAACAAAAGGACAAATACTGTATGGTCTCACTGATATGAACTGACATTAGTGAATAAACTTGGAATATTTCGTTGGTAACAGAAACCATCAGGAGATAGAAATAGGGTAAGATATTGGGTGATTGGAGCTGAAGGGAAACAGACTGGGCAACAACAGGACTGAATACAAAAACTCAGAAATGGACAGCACAATACTACCTAACTGTAATACAATTATGTTAAAACACTGAAGGAAGCTGCATGTGAGAATGATGGAGGAGGGCTGGGGGCATAAATGAAATCAGAAAGAAAGACGATAAAGATTGAGATGGTATAAGCTAGGAATGCCTAGAGTATATAATAATAGCGATGAAATGTACAAGTTTTAAAAATGTCTGTGCATGAGGAAGAACAAAGGAATGTCATTACTGCAGGGTGCTAAAAATAGATGGTAATTAATATTTTAAAATTTCATCTTATGTGTGAGACTAAAGCAAAAAATATTTATTCAGTACAAAATTTATATTTTGACTAGTGCATTTCCTAATATAAATTATGTAGATAGTTTGATTGAACACCATAAGTACTTGGAATCTTGGGTAGGACATGAGATTTTGTTAGTTTGTCCAGAGTGATGCCCCGATGAATCCCAGAGTGATTTGATCAATGAGTAAAAAAGTATTTGCAAAGTCCCCTTCGGGGAATGGTGAGAATGGGGAGAAATTCAACTTCCCCAAGTTGAATTCTTGATATTCTCACAAGCAGTGTGGACAACCAAAGCTATAGGCTGAGCCCCCAGCCTTGGGGTTTGTTCATATGAAACTTAACCCCACAAAAGTCCAGGGGTCCACTCCCAGGGGTGTGGACCTTCCTGGCAACGTGGGACAGAAATCCTGGAATGAACTGAGACTCAGCATCAAGGGATTGAGAAAACCTTCTCGACCAAAAGGGGGAAGAGTGAAATGAGACAAAATGTCAATGGCTGAGAGATTCCAAACAGAGTCGAGAGGTTATCCTGGAGGTTATTCTTACGCATTAAGTAGATATCACCTTGTTATTCAAAATGTAGTGGAGAGGCTGGTGGGAACTGCCTGAAAATATAGAGCTGTGTTCCAGTAGCCATGTTTCTTGATGATGACTGAATAACGATATGGCTTTCACAATGTGACTGTGTGATTGTGAAAACCTTGTGTCTGATGCTCCTTTTATCTACCTTGTCAAAAGACGAGCAGAACATATGGAATAAAAATAAATAATAGGGGGAACAAATGTTAAAATAAATTTAGTTTGAAATGCTAGTGATAAATGAAAGTGAGGGGTAAGGGGTATGGTATGTATAATCGTTTTTTTTCTCTGTTACCGTTTTATTTCTTTTTCTGTTGTCTTTTTATTTCTTTTCTGAATTGATGCAAATGTTCTAAGAAATGATGAATATGCAACTATGTGATGATATTGAGAATTACTGATTATATATGTAGAACGGAATGATGTGCTAATGTTTTTGTTTGTTCTTAATTTTTTAATTAATAAATAAATAAATTTAAAAACAAAAAAAATTTTAAGTTAAAGGACTTGGAATTGAATTCAAATGGTGAAACTGACATGACGTGACATCTCCTTGTAAATAAACCATTGGCATGCATAAATATGCAGGCAATAAATGTGTGTTGGCTGAACAAATGAATATATACAGAACCCCATGCTTCGAGTAGTCAGAACATCATCAGATCCTATGGCATATATCATTATTTTGTCATTGAGGAAAGGAAGCAAAATCTTCTTATAACTGTCACCTTCAAGAGATGAATTTTCAAAAGAAAACTTTTCCAGATGGATACAACTCTTAAAAGACTAGATTATAAAATTTTTATTTATTTGATGACGTTTTTCTAAAACATAACGAAAAGAAACTTTTGAGAGTCAGTGTAGTGGATGTGGCTGTTTGATGCCACCACCACAACCCAAGAACTAAGTTGTTCTATCTCTAAATTGTCCTTCCCACTGAATAACTGCTACTCACCTAACTACTTCTGATATGTGCTATTTGACCTACCTCTACTGTTTCCTTCTTTTTTCTCTCTCTATACTCTTCTTTCTTCATAGGTCATCTGTTTCCTCTCTCTTCTTTATAATTCAGCTTTCATTTGATAATCTGGCTTTTTATAGACAGGATCCACATTCTTATTTAGTCATCAAAATAAATAATTGCAATGGATTGAATGTGTTTATTGTAAGATTGTATCTATTACTTCCATCTCCCTCAGTCCACAGCTTTCTGAAAGTCATATTTCCAAGTAGAGGTCATCTGGAGTAATAATATATTTTCAGACTTACTCATGACAAGGAGACCAGAGTTTTCCAGCTATAAGGTTGGATCTAATTTTCTTGAAGCAATTTTAGCATCCTCTATCCCGCAACAGCTGAAATTCTGACCAGTTTTTGGATTTTCCAGAAATGTTGTGGCTTTTGCCTACTCACTTTGATGTTTTTGTTCTATTTCCATGTAGGAGATGCTTGTTTTATTTTTGAACCTAGACTTTTCTTTTTCATGTTTTCTTTTTCAGGCTTGATTTATTAGTATCATGTGCTTGGAGAAGAGTGGGTTATCAAAGCTTGAACTTGACTAATGGTTTTACCCATATAATTTTATCTTCTCTCTTGTTTCTATTGAAAGCCAATCTTCTCACATTTTTGTGCACTGTATTTCACTCCCTTTTGTCTTTTTGAAGATTTTGCTCCTGCAAATACTCCCCCTTCTTTCCTGAATCAATTATTCTTTCTTCTCTCTTGGACCATTCTCATCATCATACAAACAAGCTGAAATATCATCCATTTTATTTCAAAAATTTTCCTTAGACCTCATTATTCTCTAGCTACTTCCCATTTTCTGGTACTTTTTATAATAGCACTGCTTGAGAGCGCTAACTATATTCACTGTTTTTGCCTTCTCACTCCTCCTTTTTCCCTCATTCCAATCAAGCTTTTGTCCCTCAGACTCCACTATGAAAGATGCCAAGTAGACATCCAAGCAAAGATAATGAGTAAGTAGTCTTGAGGCTCAGAGAAAAGTGTAGAGGTGGAGATATTAATAAGGGCCATTCAATATGTTGATGCTATGACAGAAACTACTAAGAGCTTATCAGATATTCTTTTTCCACTTCCTCCTTAGTATCAGAGCTTCAGTTTTTAGCTGAGCACATTGCTGCCTGGAATAAGCATAACTAGCTTATTTTGCAGCTAAATGTAAATATGTGACTGAGTCTGGCCGCTGAACCAATGAGATAAACATGCAAATTGGGAGTGGGAGGTAGAGTAAGGTGGGGAGGTAGACTTCCAAAAAGATTTCTATGAAAGAACCGATCTGCTGAGAGGTAAGGGGGTCCATTTCCCCTTCCTTATGCCTGGAAGATATATATCATGTCCTGAACTACATCACCCATCTTAGATCATACTATAGCCACATGCTAGGACAATGGAACAAAATATCAGAAGTATCCTAAGTCACCAATGACTTTCTGGGTCTGCCAAGTCAGCTGATGACATTCTGGACTGCCTCCTTCTGACTTCGGTGTGTGAAAGGATGAACTTTTACATGTTAAAATTATTGCAATTAGATCTCTGTTATTAACAATTGAAAGCTATTCATTAGAGAACAGATGGTATTTAAAACCACAGAAATGGATGAACTCAACTAAGAAATGAATGGAGATAGAGCATAGGACCATGCCAGAGCCTATTAAATTCTGACATCTTAACATCAAGAAGAGGAAATGGGTCTAGGAAAATAGGTTGACAATGAGGAATCAATAAGGCAGCAGTACAACCATGGCAGAATGGTGTCCTAGAAGCCCAGTGAAGAAAACAGTTGAAGTAATAAGCAATAATTAATTCTCTCAAATGCTGCTCACTGAGAATTGACCATTGGATTCAGCAACATGGAGGCAGTGGTGAACTTGACAAGACCAAGTTCAGTGCAGTAGTTGGGAAGAAAAACCTGATTTGAATGGGTTTAAGAAAAAATTAGAAAGTACAAGCAACTATTTCAAGCAATTCATTCCAAAGGAGAGCAGAAAATTGGGACAGCAGCTGGAGGAATGGACGCAAAAGAAGTTTTTTTTTTTTAAGGCGAGAAAAATAGTAGTATGTTTGTGCTAGTGGGAATGATGATACAAGAAAGAGACAATTGTTTATGTGATGTCCTTATTTGAAGCAGGTTTTTCCCTCAGCTTAACTCTAATAATCACTTTGATTGCCACTTGATTATGTTTCCATAGCTATTGGTAAACTTTTCTTGCTTTATAAAACTTTAGCTAGATATAAATAACAGTGGATTAAACCCAATGGATTAAAAATGTATAAATAATTATTACAGAAGAGAATTTAAGGAATTTAATTTATTAAAAAAATTTAAACATATTCTAATTTAATCTTAGATTACATTATTTAGATGCCAAGTGTCTCATATACATAAACACATAAATCTCCAATTTATTAGAGAAAAGCGTAGGTTGAAGCCCAGTAAAAAGAGGAAAGTGTTGTACATTTACCTAATGGCCTCCTCTGTATCTGAGGATAGGAACTTTGTTCTACAATGTAAATGGCATGATTTTAAGTTTGTCTTTCCAGTAAGAATAATTGCAAAGTAAATAAACAAGTACAACTCTTTTCAAAAAAGGGCTTGTTGTGCCCCTGAGTGTTAGGTAAGGATGGAGATGAACATAGTGTGATGTTGAACCTCTAATATTGATAGTGTTACCTGGAACCTGGAACTCTGTCAAGACCAGAAGGTGGAATCTTTAACCTGAGGAAGACTATTCGCACTAAATGGCTCTCTGGAAAGGACTATGACGACATCTGCTGGGGAAATGAAGTGAATGGCTCCCTGTGCAGGTATATAGGGAAGTTGCAAATTCAAGAACAAGATTAGAACTTAGTCTGAGGAAAGAAAAAAGAATAAAGTGATAAATATGCATGGGCAGGCTGAAGTAATTGGTCTGCCAAAAAAGTAAAAGCAAAGGCAGAGAAAAAAATCATAACAAGAAAGAATGAAATTCTTTATGTACATGAAATTCAATAGGAATTTCCTTAAAAGACCCCTAATTTCCCGGAGTCTGCCCATGCCAAAAAAAAAAAAGACAAAAAAAGAAAGACAGCTCTGAATTCCCTAAGAGTACACACATATTGCATATATCAAGAAATCCTGCCACGGTAAGACAGTATTTGACAGATGTGCAAATGGTCACAAAGAGCTTGATGCACAAAGAGCTCTTGAGAGAATCATTGTAATTTCAGAGAAACACTGGGATTGAAAAAAAGGTCTGGGGAGAAGGAAGAAAGATAGTAAGGTGACGGGTAACTACAAAGGATGGGAAGGCTGAGAAAAGTGATGCATATTCTTCAGTGGGCCATCAATGACCCCTTGGACCAAAGTTTGTAAGACACCATAGCACTCCCTACTTTATTTTCTGCCTCATTTCAGACAGTTGCCCTTAATTGATTAAATGAAGGTGAAATCGGAGGGAAAGAGAGAGCAAAGAAAGGGAGAGATTAGTGCTGAGAGATTAGAGAGTGGATAGGTGGGTTGCTCATCTTGGGGTTTATGACCCAGACACCCACGTTTGGTTTTCACATAAAAAAAAAAACGTTGTTTTTTTTTTCCTTTTCTGCCTTCTCCAATTTTTAAAATAATGTTGAGGGAGAAAATTTTTGTGTACAACCTCTATTTTTTTTAAGGTCTTACTGCATACTAAATAAGTAAAAAGACAGGATGCAAAGCAATGTACAGTTTGGTAATCTCTAATTGCCATCCTTGGCCTGTTATAATATCTACCAGGCCATCTGGGATACGAATTGAAACTGTAACATGTCATTATGATTATGACCATCTGTCTATTTATACCTTGACATGAGCTTAGGCTAGTTTTACTTGTATCATTGAACATGATGGGACACAAAAGTCAAAAAGCATGTGTGGTTAAATTCTTACCTATGGAAATACAAAGCCAACAAAGGTGAAGTGGCCCCTTATACCTTTTTCTTTTGCACGGGCAGGCCCTGGGAAACGAACCCGGGTCTCTGGCATGGCAGGCGAGAACTCTGCCTGCTGAGCCATCGTGGCCAGCCCGGCCACTTATATCTTGAACATATATTGTATGGCCTGCTTATTTTGCCTAAGTAAAATGCTCAATTGGAAAACATTGAAAGTTTACCAAAATCGGATTTACCCAAAGCAAAGAGTATTATCTTGAGTCATCCTGCAAGACTTCTTGCTGCATTGCCAGACAAAAGACCTGGGTAAGTGACATGTCTTGGAAATTATTAGCTTGCTTGTGCCTTGGAGGAAAATTTAAAAGTTAAAAGAATGCCCCTGTCAAATGTTCTCCTCCATTCCAGACTCACTAAAATCTATTCCAATATTTGAAGCAGATCATGGAGTAATTGCCATTCCCTCCATCATGCATTGGGATCAAAGTACTGACATCCCTTAGCAGAGCCAACTCCTGGTTCCCATCTGTTATTTGCACAAGTTCAACTTCAAATGAAGATTCCTATTTTGGGAGCCTCTTCTTTTGGAAAGTTCAAAGGCCTCCTGTGGTTTTAATATTATAGAAACTTTATTTGCCAAGTGAAACTTCACAACTCAAAGAAGCATTGGTATTGTGCATGCTTGGAGAACCAGCAACTTTGTAGCATGTCTGAATTTTCTGCCTCCTTGAATAAAGAAGCTCCACATGTCACTAAGACTCATTCCATTCTCGATGTTCTTGCATGATTGTCAAAGACAAATCCTGAATGAAATTTTGTTTGCCTCAACAACCTTATTAGTTTCAGAGCCTTGAACTTCTATCTTCTCAAGAAGTTTTGTTAGGAAAGCAGAATATAAAGTTCTGTACAGAAATCCATGGGCTGTCTGAAAGTTATGTCTAATAGCACTTAATTGAACTTGAAATAGATAACTACCATAAAACTCTTATTCATCCTTAAAATCCCAGATTAAACAATGCTTCTTTAAGATCTTATCCCTCCATTATTGGTTTTCATAGAACCCAGTACCTTTCATCCATTGCCACAGTTGCAATTTTACATTTTGTTTGTGATTATTTGATTAATATCCATCTTTCTCACTAGACTGTGGGCTCAGTGAGACTGGGGATTAATTATTTTTTAGCTCATTATTGTATCCCTAGCACCGAGCACAGAGCCCAGCGCAAAGTAGCTGCTAGATAAATATTGATAAATACATGAATAAATGAACCGAAGAATGAAAGGCAGGAAGAATTCATCCTCAGCCTTGCAGACATATGTGATCATTTGAATAATAACAATATTTATTTACTGTTATTGTGTGGCAGGCCCAATTATAAGGCTTTAGCTGAATTAAGCTAATTATATAACAACCTTATCAAAGAGGTACTGCCTGAAACGTGGAGCTGTGTTCCAGTAGCCATGTATCTTGAAGATGATTGTATAATGATATAGCTTTTGCAATGTGACTGTGTGATTGTGAAAACCTTGTGTCT
>PVIY010047769.1:0-17627 GCA_004026745.1 Myrmecophaga tridactyla | reverse complement strand
TATTTAAGACAGGTACTTTCTAGCCAAACCCTGCAGGCTGCCAAAATTTTAGTTAAATATTCTTCACATTCCCTCAGTGTACTTTGTATTCTAAAAATCCAAAAGTAAGAAGCAGCATAGCAGGGTAGAAGGAATAAAACAGAGTTGGATTCCAGTCTAAACTCTACTATCTACTGTTGTGTGATTTTGAGCAAGCTAATCTCTTTGAGCCTCAGTTTTCCTATCTATAAAATGGAGAGATTATCACCTACCTTATAGGTAAATGATAATGGAGGGATTAGAGATAAGATATGGAATGCATATAATGAAGTTTTAGATTCATAGGAGGCCATCTGTAATTGGTCTTAATCATTTTATTACCTTTGGACACAGATTACTCAGACCATGTACCTAAACATCTGGTTGGGGAAATGTGGCTACTATAGCCATAAGAACGCTCCCAGAGGCTGGACTTAGCGTGGACAAAAGGAGACTCTGAGGTAGATGATCTAGTCCGTTCTCCAAGTGTGGAACCCACAAGCAACCCAGTGTCTGAAAATGTTTGGGCCTGTGACAGAATGCATTTACTGAATGTCCAAAAAAGTCTCTGGAGCTCCCCAGCTCATGGTATAAAGTAGAAACAGAACTCCAAAGACCCTGCCTGGCATGCCCAAGACCACATTACTGACCAGCTCTGTGGAACAATGGAAAAAGTAGACTTAGAAGTCAGGCGCACTTTAATTCAAATATTGTCTCCTTCAATGGGTGCCATGGCACACATGTGGATAATTTAACTTCAATTAAAATGAAGTTTTTAAAGAATAATGGATTCTAGGGAAAGATATTCACTATAGTTAAAATGGAAGAAAAATACCTTCAAAGCAACAAGTACAAAGGATGCCTTTTATACTCTGTAAGGAACCATATGCACCAAAATGTTTAACTGGTTATTCCTGGGCTGTAGGATGAGGAATCATTTTTATTTTCCTCTTATTTGGCATCCATGGTTTCATTTTTTCCCTATAGTGAATATGTATTATTTTTATAAAGAGGGAAAAGTAATATACACTAGATCTATTTCTAACAATATAGCAGTCTAGATATCTGGAGAAACCATCTTAATACATGTTGGATAAATTTTTTTTAAAAATTAATGCATAAATAAGCTGGTAGGAAAGTAAGGAAATTCTCAGAGGTTAGAAACAGTGAGGAAGCACAAATCCAGTGGGGTGAGTAAATACTGAAACTAGCATTTTCCCTGTCAGCATCTGGCATTCCCTGGCAGCCTGCAGCTTGGGTTTAAGTGGGTGCAGTAAATGGAGACAGGAGATAAAGCCTAGAGTTCAAACAATGAAAGAAATTGGATTGGAAATCCCCACAAAACACCAGGACCTCTAAAAGGTCATATGCTCAGTGGGCAAACCAGGAAAGTACACCCTATACAATATAGGGATAATTATCAGTTGTGGCTTTGGCTTCTGGATCAGGGTATCTTCCTTCAGAATCTATAAGTCCACTCTCATGAGAGTTTGGGGCTGGAATTCACGTGTCTGCATGATGTGAAAAACAAAATACTTAAAATTTCATTTAGAGTTGCTCTAAGTTGTTACTGTTCCCAGGGACCTGGTAAACACAACCAGCTCTTCTGTGGTAGAATTCACTTTAAACCAGGCCTCAAAGAGTTCCTACCAAGGAACATGGACTCACAGTTAAAAATCATACAAAAAGTGGGTGGACCACCGTGGCTCAGTGGCAGAGTTCTCTCCTACCATGCTGGAGACCTGGGTTCAATTCCTGGAGCCTGCCCATATAAAAAAAAAACAAAAATCATTCAGTAAGAATACACAAGTAAGGCCAATGAGCAAGGATAAGGAGAAACAACAAAATTTAGAATAGGCTCCATAATGACTACAAATACTAAAATTATTATGTTATACGATATAGAGTAAATATATTTAATATCTTTAAAGTGTATCAAAACAAAACCCAGTTAGAAGAGTTTTTCTTTAAAAAGATAAGGTAGATATGAAAAAAAAGAAATATGCCTTTTAGAAATGAAAACCACAATAATTGAAAGTAGAAACTCAGCAGATGGGTTTAACAGTAGATTAAGCCCAGCTGAAAGAAATTATAGAACTGGCAGACAAACTTGACAAAATAACCCAGAATTTAGCACAGACAAATAATGAGATGGAAAATATAAGAGTTAAGATATGAAAGATAAAGTAAGAAGATCTAACATAAATTCAGAAGAAATTCCAAAAGGAGATAATAGAAAGAGTGCAGAGAGGTGAGAACAAAGATATAAAGGCTGAGAATTTTCTACAAAATTCAAATTCAAATGCAAGATATCAAGCACTGGAATCAAGAAATTCGCTGAATCCCAAGCAAAATAAATAAAAAGAAATCCACAAATAGACACATTGTTGCAAAACTGCAAAACACCAAAGAGGAAGAAGATGTCTTAGACAATTAGACTAACTGACAATAGAATCCAGGGTCAGTGAAATATCTTCAAAGTGCTGAGAGAAAATAGATGGAAATCTAGAATTGTAAACTCTGTAAAGCCATCTTTTGCGAGAAGAGGCAAAATACATGCCTTTATAAGAGGCTGTTTAGGAACAACAGACCCCCACTAAAGGCAAGATACTCTAGTTAAATGCTAAATTTAGGGTTACAGATTTTGGGGACTAGTAGGAGGTACCCTGGTGTGCTGCGGAGAGCATAACAGAAGCATTAGAAACAGGCTGTCCTGGATTGAAATCCATTTAATAGATTATGAATTTAGGCTACTTGCATCAGTCTCTTTCTTCCTCCATAAAGTGGGGAGAAATAGTGTCTGCTTCATAGAGTTACTCATAGGATTAAATAAGACACTACATAAAATTCTTAACAGATATTTAGAAAAGCAATTTCTTCCTTTATTCATTCAATGTATGTTTATTGGGGCACCTGCTATGTGCTTTGGCACATAGTCAATTGCTGAGACTGTATCAGTGAACAAAGCAGACAAAAATCCCAAACCTCAGGAAACTTACATTCTGGGGGTAGTGAGGTGGGGAGAAGGAGAAAATAGAAAATGAAATGAAACAAAATAAATTAATTAAAGTATAGAGTGAATTAGGGAAAAAATAAGGCAAGGAAGGGCATAGAGAGGGCCAGAGGCCAGAGAAGGGCTTACGGAGAAGGTGACCTTGGATTAACACCTAAAGAAAGAGAGGAAGCAACCAAGAGAGAAGAGCAATCTAGGCAGAGGGACCAGCAAGTCAAGAGGAGAAGCAAGTTGGCCAGGAGGGCTGGAGCAGAGGGGACCAAGGAGAGAGTGGATGTAATGCCAGAGAAGGTGACAAGAGGTCAGGTTATATAAGCCCTCATAGACTGTTTCAAGCACTGTGGCCTTTACTCTGAGAGAGGGAACCATTGGTGAGATTTGAGCAGAGGAGAACAAGATCAAACTTATGTTTTAACGGAATTGCTCCTGGCTGCTATTGAGGAGAGACTGAAGGAAGCCAAGGGCAGAAGCAGGAGTGCAGTTAAGAAAGCATTGCAGGGCAGGCCACGGTGACTCAGCAGGCAGAGTTCTTGCCTTCCATGCCAGAGACTTGGGTTCGATTCCTGGTGCCTGCCCATGCCAAAAAAAAAAAAAAAAGTATCACAGTGATCCAGGTAAAAAATGATGGTGGCTTTGATAAAGATGGTGGTGGTGATAAAGGTTGTGAGAGGTGACTAGAGAGATGAATTTGGGAGCTGGTACATACAGATGACACTTAAAGCCTTGAGACTGGATGAGAATGCCAAGAAGGTGAAGGTAGATAGAGATGAGGTCCACGAAGTGAGCGTTGGGCCCTCTAGTTTGAACACTTCAGTGGTATTTGGCAGAATTCATTAATTCATTCAATGAACATTTATTAAAGGATTACTATGTGTCAGGTTCAGTTCACATTGGAGACTGCCTGTCTGTGGCTATCACAACTGATTTTTACATTTGAACTTGGGAGACTGTGCCAATTCATAGGCAAAAAAAAATGTTGGATAAGAATGTTGGTATGGGAGAAAGAAGAGTTTAGTTTTTGATTTGCATTTCATTTGTATTTGGAATTGTATTTTTATTTATTTTATTGCAATAAATATATTACATAATGTATAAATAAAGTTTATTTATTTGGAATTGTTCGGCTGTTATGCCTGGCATTGGGGAAACGGAGATGAATCCTCTCCATCCCTGTCCTGGGAGTATGGGTGGGAGACACTTGAAAACAAAGCATAAAAATGCAAAGATGAATTTCTCGTCTCTTAATGTGGCTGATGTCACCGTCTCTTCTTCCCTTTAACTCCCCCCTCTGCACCCCATAGTACCCTATGAAGACCCTGACTAATTCCTTCAAGCATCCCCATCCCCAGACTTCACAGAGCAAAATTACTCAGTGAGTCTTGACCCCAGTCATGCCTTCTGCAGAGGCGACTTCATCAGTTCCCCGTCATGGTGGCGATCTGCTGGACCTGAGGGCTACCTGGAGACCAGCGAGGTCTGCCCCGGTCCTGGCCTCCACAAGGCATTGGCTATGGGAAGACCCTTCAATTTACTGTCTACAAACTGGCCCCTAAACTTATTAAAGGTGAGGTGACACGGTGGCAGCTCTTTCACACAGCACGTCCCCTGAAAGAGGCTTGGGTGTGACAGGTGCTGGAGGTTGTGGAGCAGGAGGGCGGCCTGCAGGCCAATGAAACTTGTCAGGTTTCCCAAGGCTAACAGGGACTGGGGAAAGAAGAAGGGCACCCAGCAGGATGAGCGGGGTTGGGGGCAAGGAGAAGGTGCACATGGCTCCTTCGCTGTCCAGCAGCTCACCAGGCACGTATGTCACCATGTTCCTCAGCAGCGATATGTGGCCCTGTTAAGTGGGGTATAAACCTATACCTGTGACTGCAGGAGGAGTGACCTTCTCCCAATCAGGGCTGTGTCCAGTCAGCCTGCTGGGTTTGACCCCCTCGGAGGACACAAATGCCAATTGCGCATTTGAGTGTGAGCTGCTCTATGATAGGATGGCCAGGTCCATCCAGGTCGGTCCCATCCTCTCAGGACCCTCAGCTCTCAGGGGCCCCTGGTTTCCTGCTCTGCCTCCCCAACCCCCTTTGGTCACCTCTGCTATCCTCACTCCAGCCAATGGGGCTACCTGCTCCTCTCTGAAACCCCTATATGCCTTTTTCAGGGGCCACAGATGCAGGCAACAGAGCCTCGTGCCCCCTCATTTGAGAAGAGGGCTGTCTGGACTCCTTCGTTCTCAGAATCCTCTTGTCTCCCCTCCTAGCTTTCCCTGCTCTTCTCATTTGGGGGTGGGGGTGGTTCACGAGTGAAAGAATGGAAGGAAGAAAGTGAGGGAGGAAAGGAGAGGAGAGGAGAGAAGGAAAGGGAGGGAAAACAATCCTTTCAGTTGGGAAGAACTGTGGTGAGAGGAGGGGAAAGCCCAGCAGTAGAGGCTGTCCACGGCACTACAGGAACCGAGGCAAAAGCCATGGAGATGACTACAGGGATGGGCAGAGAAAGCTTCCCTAAGGAAGCTTTAGGCCCTTCTTGAAATAGGAGTGCCATCCAGGAGGCAGGTGGAAACTTAGATTGCAAGTGTGAGTGTGTGTGTGTTTGTGTGTTTGCTGGAGGAGCCACTCAGTGAGGTGCCTCTGTGTGATGTAAGGGAGCCAAAGGTTAACGTTCTGCAAGGATTTGTAAATAGTGGGTTGGAAGCCTGGTGAGAGGTAGAGACTAGAAAGATCAGTCTGGGGTCATTGTGGAAGTGAGGGCTGGAGCACTGATGAGGCTGAGTACCTGGAAAAAGAGAAGGAGAAATAAGCCAAAAATCTGGGCCTAAGGAATGGCCACATCAGGGGGCTGGAAAGGATCACAATGTGATCCCACAGGTTTACCGTGTGCTAGCTCTGTGAGATCCTGCAAGGTACTTGATCCTCGGTGCCTTACTTTCCTGCCCACGGGGTTCTTGTGAAGACTAAGAACACTCAATAGATATTAACTAAGTGGAAAGCCCGTAAGGTTTTCTCAAACCACAGAGCCTCCCTGTGGGATGGGTCACTCATGCCTTCACTCTCAAAGGACCCACTTTTAACTGTGCCTCGCATTCTTAGCTACAGGGTTTCCTTAATAAGCCCACCACTTCTAGACTTTTAGACCAAACTCTAATTAATATGATCTGAATTAAATTTGTTGAAATAGGAACTTCGTTGACATTTGCTTTGCAAAGCTGGTTTAGAGATATATTAATCTGGAAGAGACCTAAAGCTGCTTTGAAGTAGCCTGTACCTAGCTGCTCTTTCAGACTTCTGAGCTGCATATGCTTTTCCCTCAGCTGGGAATGCCCACCTCCGTCTCTGTCTTTCAATCTCTCTCTATTTCTCTGTGTCACACACACACACACACACACACACACACACACACACACACGCAATTCTGGTCTAACAGGAAAATAGCCCCTCTCGTGATCAGCTGGGCTGCATTTGCTCTTCCAACCGGTAGAGGAGGCGCTTCCTTCCCACTGCCGGAGTCTATGCAGGAGGCCTCGCCTGTCCACCAGGACTCTTAGCTGAAGCTCAATATCTACAGATTTCCTTCTGCATACTTTTTTGTGCAACCATGAGCACATCGCTGACCACATATGAAACATATGCGTCACTCCTGCTGGGAATAATTTAAAAAAGGGGACTGGGACTTGGGAAATGAAGGGGAAAGAGGCCGAAGAGAAAGGCGGCATAGAAGAGGTTTGGTGCTAAAGATACGCGTGAGCTAAGGAAAGCTGAGGGACAGTGACTCTGGGCTTTACAACTGAACTCCCAACTGTGTCAAGAGGGAGGGGCAGAACTGGGGTGAAGTGAACAGATGGGGTGGGGGTAGGGGCTTCCTGGGCCTGAAGTTAAGAAGGTGGGGCTGAAAGGGAGAGGGTATGTGGTAAGCATGTTAATAAATCCCTTTTTATCTGCAGCACCAAACTAAAAGTTGAAACATGTCAAGCATTTCGAGCGTTCGCGGTATTCTGTGTCTCTGCAATGATGGTAGGACCCAGAAGGTAGAACTGAACGCACACTCACAAATGGAGTTCATCGTGAACATCGTCTGCAGCGAAGCAAAATGTATTCTAGACAGCTTGTTCTAACTGCAAGGGAAAAAGATCCTGAAAGATAATCTAGGGAGCAAGTGTGACAACTTATTGTTACTAAATTTAAGATATATAAGATATATCTTTGTTTAGCCTTCTGTCTTTATTTTGTTATAATAAACATAGGACTTTTGTAAAAGGGTTTTAATCAGTTTGCTTCTGTCCTTCATCCCCCAACTTTTTTTCTCAATCATGTATTTTCCTGTTTAGGAGGTTTAAGGACTCCAGCCTCAAAGTTTTTGGAAAAAAGATTTCTCGACCTCTGTATTTCATTTACAACATCCTTATGTAAATCTTTTAAATGTCTCCCAACACTAGACTGCAAGATCCTTGCAATCAGGAACACGGTGTTAGTTAGTATCCTAGGTACCCAGTGCTTTGCATGTAGAATGCATCACATATTTATCTGCTTCGTGTTAAGTTAGAGACTTCAGTATCCACAGCTTTGTTCAAACTGTTTGGCAAAGTATGGAATCCAGAGCCTCTGTTCCCTCCCCATGGGTGTGGTTTATAGTATCTCAGCCCTTTGAAAGCTTTGCAGGCTAAGTCATAGAATGCCTTTTGGGCCATTCTGCAGCTGCTCTACAGAACTTGCTTCCTTGACTCAATCAAACAGCCTGCGAACCATAGTTCACTGTGCTTTCTGATTTCAGCTTTCCAAATATCTATATGGGCGGAACACACCGATTCCCTCCAGTTTCCGACAAAATGTCTTCATTGTAGCTTCAGCTTTCAAAGCTTCCCATAGTCACGTACTGGCCAGCTGCATAGATGTAGCTGAAATAATCTGCCATCTCCTTTACCCAAGGCTGCATCTCTCAGTAAGGTGTGGCCAGTGGGCACGGGCAGAGGAATGGTATAGCAGAAGAAGAGATGTAATTAAAACTATCTTTGATTATCCCTTAGTATGTGGGAAGCAATGTGGCAGAATGAAAAAAACGACATGTTTTGACAACAGAAAGACTTGGGATGAATTCCTATCTGGTGATATATTTGCTGTGCGTCTTTGAACAATTTTTTTTATCTCCTCTGGTTCCTCATCTGTAAAATGTGATTAATACCTAACTGATAGGGTTATTGTGAAAGTGAAAAAAAATTTGTTGTCTCACTTAACACACACACACACACATGCATGCACATACTTGTGGAGGAAGTGTGACCGAGAAAGAGAGAAAAAACCAGTCAGAGATGAAATCTTGGAAAGCAAACACCAACGTACTAATAGTGGCCATATGTGGGTGGTGAAACAAAGGGTGATTTTTTTTCCTTTGCATGCTTTTCTGTATTTTTAAATATTTTTTGTGAACATATATTGAACTTAAAATTAGAAAAATAGACAACAAACTTAAAAGCATAAAATAGAGAAAAAGAAATAATATGCGTTAAGTACCAGGCATAAGTTGGCACTCAGTAAATGGTAGCTATTTTTGCTAATTAGTCATTAGGCTTAATAATAATAATTAGGAGTAATGATTTCCTCTGGGACCAGAGGTCGTGAATTAGTCTGTTGGCAGTGGCTGATGACTCACACCTCCCTTCATGGTGAGCAGGAGTTCTGGGTTCAGTCCCAGCTGGGGCTGCCCCTCACTTGCTTCCCTGATCCCCTCTGTGCTCACCCTGAGCTCCAGACTTACGGTGCTGCCTGCACTGCCTCCTTCCACTCGCAGCAGTCCACAGACAGCACTCCCTGTGCCCTCGACAACAGAGGGCCTCATCAAAAGGAAGTGGCAGTGGCGTGGCATGGCGGGACATCGCCATCTCTCTGCCAACAACTTGGCCTTTGACCAGAGGACGGTAAGAGTGAAAAGATGGAGTGTCACATCTCTTTCTTCTGTTGTGCGTGGGAGAAAATACCCTAATAAATAATTTTCCTGACATCTAAAACTAACTTGATGCTGCTGGTCAGAACATTACAAAAACTATCTTGGTTATTAGTATAATGATGGCAATGGTCAGGGTTTAACCCAAACGCGAGTTTTAGGCCAAACTTTAAAATTCCTTCGGGTCCCCATACTTTCAACCAGAGTGAATTGAAATTCTGCATTAACGAAAAGAAAGTGAAGTTTCTAACCAGCTGTGTGACCATGAGCAAGTCAGTCAACCTCTCTGAACCCAGGTCCTCATGAATAAAATGACAGATTGGTGCAGTTAGTCCTTGAGATCATCGGCAATTCTCAATTCTATGATATAATGATTATAAATCCATTCGGTTCTGAGAAGAAGATAGACTTGGATATTTTTTCTGCTGCATGGGCATGCTGCCAAAATGTGATGGGTAAGCAGGAAAGGACAGGAATTCTCTTTGGGTCTGACACTTAACAGCATATCCCCCAGAAAAGACAATGTCAGGACTTCAGTTGGTGCCTTCTAGGACAAAGGAAACAGATACTGCACAAATCCTAGTGCTCCCGCCATTGCATCAGAGTGGTAGCACCGAGCTGCTAGGTGTTAAATGCCTACTCTGTGCCAGGCATGGCAGCAGATGTTGTACATTTTGTATGCTATCTCTAATCCTTGGGTGACTCTGCAACAGTGGCATTGCCACTGTTTCAAAGAGGAAACAGCCAAGACTCAGGAGGTTCACTCATTTTTTTTTCACACTTTCTGTGCATCAACAGTATGTTCAGCCCTGCACATGGCACTGGAAATCCAAGAGCAAGCAAAATTATCCTGCCCTCATGGAACTGGCAGTTAAGAAACAGCAATGGACAAAGTAAAAGAGCAATTATAAGACAGTGTAAAGGGCTTCAAAGAGGTAAAGCAGGGCATCAGTATAGTGGAGGGGATAACCTGAACCAGCAGAATGGTGGGGTGGAGTGGTGGGGGGATGACATTCCAGATAGAGACAACAGAATTGGCAAAGGCACAGGGCTGAGGGACCACAGGAAGACTTGGAGAGCTGTGCCATCTGGCTGGAGCTGAAGTGGGAACCTGGTATGCAATGGGATACCTGGAGAGGGATGCCAGCGCCAAATCATTAAAAGATTTGACTAGACTGAGAGTTTAGACTTTTTCCTGAAGTCAGTGAGGAGCCACTCATTCATACATTCGTGCATTCAACAAATATTTATCGAGCACTTAATGTGCTAGGGCTGAACAAAACTGTCGAAAATCCCTACATTTGTGGAATTTGATGTTCTTTATGCTGAAGGGAAGGCAGGAGAGCAGGAGATGAACTATATACAACATAAATGATTAAAATCTGTACTATGCTAGATGCTGAGAAACACTATGGAGAAAAATGAAGCAAGGAAGTAGCTTTGAGTATCGGGGAAGGTGTGGTTTGCAGTTGTCACCTTAGGAGGTCCTCTAAGAAGGACACCTTTGTGCAGACACTGGAAGGAATTAAAGGAGTGAGTTTAGGCAGGTTAAAGCCATGGAGTGACAAGGTCTGATTTGCTCTTGGTTGTGGCATGGAGGATAAGTCAGAAGGGAAGAACCTCGGAGAAAATCAAGAAGACCTTGGAGGAGGCTGTTGAACGTCAGGTGACAGACGGTGTGGTTAGGTTAGGGTTAGGGATGAAGGAATGTAAGGAGAGAAGGAGAATTAGACTCGCCCTTCTGGTTTCTGGCCCAGGCACCTGGGTAGGTAGTGAATCTCTTCCCTGAGTCAGAGGACAAAGCTGGAAGCTCAGATTTGGGGTAGACGATAATGAACTTAAAAGTAATTTGCCCCAAATCTCACAACTGATAAGTCCAGCCCAACTCCAAAGGTCCTCTTTCATTCATTGCCCCCCATCCTGAGCTCTCTCCACGCCTGGCCCTTCCCTGTCCTCTGGCCTGGCTTGGACCAGTCAGTAAGCTACTTCACATCTCTGGGCCTGTTTCCCTTCACCTGTAAAGTGAGGGTGATGCCCATACTACCTCCTAGGATTCTTGTGAGGACTAAATGAGTTCACACAGGCCACATGTCAGGTGCAGAGTAAACCCCTATTACAATTGGCTAGTACCATCATTATACCAGAACCACTGGACTTAGGTAAAATAGCACCGACCTAGACTAGGCCTATGCTTCAGCCCTTGCCAGCTGTGAGATCTTGGGCAAGCCACTTAACCCACCTGAGTGTCAGTTTTGACCCACAAGCCCTTCCTGCCTGGCAGGGCTGAGGGCAGGACCAACTGGAAACTGGGTTCCAGGCCCCTGGCACAGTGTCTCCATGCCACAGACTCTCAGTAAATGGCACCTGTCCTATGGCATCTTTGGGAACATAGGATCATAGTTCAGCAAGGAAAAAAGTGAATGCAGTACCAAGTAAATGTAACATCTTCCTTTACTTCCACACTATTTTGCAGTGTTTGTTTTGAGGTGTTCAAAGAATCCTGAAATTATGACTTTGTATTGGATTCAGTAACATGTCTGTGATTGAATTATTTGTTTTACAAAATTATTCTGCCAAGTCTAAGTAGCATTTGCTGAGCCCCTGCTCTGAGCCTGGCCCCATGCTGTTGCTGGGGAGTCAGAAACGAACCCCCTGTCTTCAAAGAGCTGAAATATTAACCCAATGAAGAGCTAAGGAGGTTGTCACATGCAAAGTGCACCAGGAGCCAGGAAACCTGGGGTTCTTTCTGTAGGTATAAAACCTAAGTGTCGGGAAACGTTGGACAAGTCACTTCCCATCTCCACATCAGTCCTCTCTATATTCAGAATGAAGACCTTGAACTAGCCAGTCTCTATGACTTGATGCTATTTCCTTTCTTAAATATGTTGATTCATTTGCCCCATTGCTCTTTCTGAGCATAGGATAATTGGGGGAAGTTGAAACGGAATCACTTCCTTCAGTGCTCTACATGGCCAGAATGAGCTTAACCCCAAGGCATGCTGGGATACCAGAAGCCAACTGGTGAGGAAAGGGAGGATATTGGGACCAGGTAGGTACCTGGGGTGCAAGGAATTGGAATGGAGGCCAGGAGGCCAAGGCTGCAGGCCAGTGGCTACACTGGGTGAGCACAGAAGGCATTAGAAGTGGAGTTTCCACAGCCAGGGCACCACCAGGCTAACTGGGAACTAGATTCCAAGAAGCATGATTCACTCCAGACACCTGCTGGTGGGGCTGGGTCTGTCTGGTGCCCCCAACCAATTTAGGCCTGATTTCCAGGGAGCGCACCAGACAGCTTCCCTGGCAGGAAGAGACAGTCATCTGAAGGCAGGTGTCTCTTGGGCTTGACACCAAATGCAAAAGCCCCTTTACTCCTATCGCATTCGTAGCCCAGGGAGAAAACAGAAGAGAACAACCAAGGTTATTTGTTCTCAGAGAGCTTTGCACTTGGAGGATCTTGAGGAATTTGCCTCACTGACCCAAGTTTTCTGTTTGCCTGTGGGACTACAGGGCCTCTGTTTGCGTAGAGTTGCTGAGTGTCCCAGCACTTTCCTGATTGCTGATCTGCCTCCTGGCCCTCTCTCTATCTCATGCCAAGGCACGTCTGCTCATTTCACATGGGACTCTGCACCTGTGCTTTCTTATCTCAGGCCAGAATTGAGTTGAATCCAGCAAAGCTGTGTTCGGATCCTGGGGATCATTGGTATGTGCACAGGCATAGCTTTGCCTAGTCAAATTCTCAGTAACCAACCAAAGTCGATTAACGTGGGGAAGAGAAATTGCAGGTTATCATTCAACCACTGTTGTCATCCATATGCATGAGGCCTGGAGACCTGACTCCCTTGCAGAATTAAGTGTAACCTTTACAGAGACCAATTTCAGAGAAATTGCTACCCCCTACCCTCACCCACTCCCTAACTTCTTCCCTGCTTCAGGTTGGTAACAACAAAGGAAACCGATTGGGCTGCCCGCATGCAATATATGTTCTTGAAGAATTGGATGGGCTTCTGCCACTTAAGAAATTGGTCACATTTAGAAATATTCAGCTTCAGTGAACATGTCATGGCTGTGTATAGAAAAAACATACTATTATCTTTAGAGCTTGCCTGAAACAACAGGCTTGTTCCTGAAACAGATGTTTTGTGAAGCCCACCGTGACAAGCTCATCGGGGCTGGAGATGGTTCAGCTCTTAGTTAGTTTCCCAAGGACACGTATGTTTCCACTGGCTTCCTGTTCATCCTACACCTCTGGGCTCAGAGCAGACACTCTCTGTGGCTCTTCCTTCTGGTTCTTGGGTTCTGAAGTTAAATATTTTACAAGCTTAGTATTGTAGACAGAGGCAGTCAGCCAGATGTAGTTCACGGGAGAAGTTTCCAAGATATTGACTCATAATATTTTAGTTCTGCTCAACTGACATTTATTCAGGGCCTACTGTGTGCCAGTCATTATTTTAGTTGTTTTCAGTTGCAGTACTTCATAGTAACTATCAGAGGTTACCCATTTCAGAGATGAGAAAACAGACTTCAAGCTCTTATTTCCCAAGTTGTTTCACCAATGTCATATAGTGAGAAAGAATCACAGCTGGAATAGAAACTAGGCTGGTAGACTCTGAGCTGAGATCCTTCCACAGAGCTTCGTTCAGGTACTCACTCATCAGACATGAGGCATCCCCTGCTGTCGTTGCTGAGGTACAAACAAGATTCAACAGACCCTATTAAGAAATTCATAATTGGGTGAGAAGGAGCTTCACATATTCGTTATGAATGAGAGCTCTTGAGTCAAACTGCTCTGGATTCGTAATCTGGCTCTGCCACTTCTAAGCTGGATGACCCTCTTGCATCTCATAGGGAAAATGCCATATGGAAAATGGGAATCATAATAAGAATAATAATAGCCTCAGGGTTGTGGTGAGGATCAAATGAGAGACTATACCTGTGCAGTCTGCGAGAGCCCAGGCACCCTGAGCCCAGATCGTTGGCTGTTCACCACCACACTCACTGCTTTTTGCTTGCTGGGATTCCCTAGGATATTCAAATCAGAGTCTCAAAATGAAAAAAGGATAGTACAGAACTTCCCTACGGATCTCCAGAAACAAGGAAGAGGGAGAAGCCAAAGCTTACTTCAGAGTTTTGAGCTTGGCTGGCTGGGAGGATGAAATTGCCAATAACAGCAAGGAAACAGGAAGAAGTAGGTTCAGGAAGGACAAATTGTATTTAACTCAGAATGTTGCTCACTGAGATGCAAGCAAGACATCTGGGTGAATTTGTGTAGCAGGTGTCAGACTTAGAAGGTAACTTCTAAAAGCTACAAGGAACTGAAGAGTGAGGAAAACAATTGAACCTGTTGGGGCAAATTCTAGTGCTGTCCCAGGTTAAATGTTTTGGGGGCAGAGAAGCAAATTAATAATCATCGGTTCTCAGTGGTTTGTGGTCATAGCACTTGGTTTTCTTGCCTGTAAAATGGGCCCAATGCTTTTGCCTTCCCATACTGTTGCTCAGGTTGCTTTAGATCACAGATGGGAAATTTTGCTTGTAGATTGTGCATTGAACAAAAGGTAGCAGGTATCGCCATCAGCTGGGTTTCCCCAAAATGCTGAACATGACAGCAGAGGCAGGAGCGGCACTCCCCTTATCTCTGTGCCATGGCTGAGGCAATAATAACTGCTCATTCTCCAGGTCTGAATTTCTGAACTGGGCTTTCTGAGGGGCTCTGAATCTATTCATAAACACCAAAGGAACTTTATAATGAAAACTAGAATTCCTCCATTCTCTGGTGAGGCGTATACTTTTGCCAGTGGGTTTTTTTTCCTTTTCTTTTCTTTTGTAAAACAGGTGGGAGTATGTCTCTCATGCACATAGTGGAGTGATTCCACAGTGCTGTCCTTCGCGACCCCCGCCTCCACATGCTCCCCACCTCCGCTCTGCTCTCCTGCATGTATGTTTCACAGGACAGGGTAGGTCAGTAGACGTTGTCATGACAACCAAGGAAAGGAAAGCTTTGACGGCCACTCAGAGCTTGTTAGTAGGAAAACTAATGATAGACTCTTTTCAGTTTCTTTTTTTCCCTTGGGTTGGAGGGTTTACCACATTCCTGTGGGCATAGAAACCTTTACTCCCACCAGATGAGTTTGTCAAGAAGGAATGCTTCTATATTTGAATAGGTGTTTGGAGAGGCCACTCTGAGAAAAGAAAGTGCTGGGACACGATGGTTCTGGCCACCATGTCACAGTAAACTTACTGCTTCTTTAGGCTGTCCCTCAGTGGTGAGTGGAGATGACAGCCTCTAGATCCCAATATGTGTGTCTCCAAATTCTTTGGGATTTTAAAGCTGTCTTGTATTGAGGGTTAATGATACGCCTGGCACCCTACTAAGTTCTTAACATTTGCTATTTCATTTAGTGCTCACTGAAACCTGTGGGTTGGTATTATTGTCACCACTGTGCAAATGAGAAAACTGATGGATGCTTGGAGAGGTTAAGTGCCTTCCCCAAGGTCACTCAGCTGGGAAGTGGCAATGCTGGAGTTGATACCCAGACCTGCCTGATTCATGATTCCTACAACTCTCAGCACTCTGCTGCTCTGCTTTAACCTTGAACTTCTACAATCCCTCTGGAGTCCCTAAAACCATCAGGGATACATCATCTAAAAAATGTACCACGATAACTAAGCATTTAGTACTTCTATGAGAAACACCACAGCAAACTGTCTGGATGTCTGCTTGGGGAATTGAGCAGTGACAAGAGAAATTAAATACTTTAATGGATTCTGACAACAACTCTGTTAGGGGAATTCAAATTGCATAAGAAAAAAGTTAAACTTTCTCTCCGGACTTGATTGCTAATATGCATGCCTAATTTATTAGTAGAATTTTTTTTTTAATCTAATTTTGTTAGAACCAGAGAGTTCTTTGAGTGTTATAGGTTGGAGGAAGTGCTTAAATTGTGAAGGAGTTGGGCTGGAGCTGACCCAACTTCCTTGACTACAAAGTGGATATTCAAAAAACATGTGTGGAATGAACTAATGAATGAATGAATGAATGATAGCTGACATTTTTAGCACTAACTATGTTTCAGCCAGTGTAATAGCTTCTTGTTTTATACCATCCCATTTAATTCCACAACATCTCCCTGAGGTTGATTTTAATATTCATCTCTGCTCTACAAGAGAAACTGAGGTTAGGCAGTAATGCAACTTTCCTGAGGGGTCAGACATTTAACTGGTGGAACCAGGATAACTATTATTCTTATCATCTTAAATTATTGTTGATTTATTATTACCCTAAAAATGGCTTTATAGAACTTTAAGTGGAAAATAATGCCCAGGGTCACCCTGCCTATTTTCTTGCTTTCAGGCAAAATTACACGAAATTCTTCATATGATCAAATCTGAAAGAATACTTTTCTTATACTATTTCACAGAGAATACATTCTTACAGCATTTCTTCTTTGCATCACCTATTAGATATAGAGTATTATGAGGGGAACAAAAACGGATTCTAATTTTAGCAAACTCACTGTTCACCAGGGAAAAAGTTGCAAACTTAAAAGATCATAATACAAGCTAGAAAATGATAAATTCCACAAGAGGTACAAATCAAGTGCTGCGGGAAATTCAGAAGAGAGTATTTTGGGGTGGGATGGATCAGAGAAGGCTTTGTGGACTAGCTGGCACTTATAGTGAGCTTTGAAGGATGACCAGGATTTGGACATGGTGGGGGAAGTGGGTCTTGGTGAAGGAATGGGCAGGACATAGGGATCTCAGACACAGAGACCAGCGTAGGCTTCTGGGCACGAGGCATGGCTCTTGGACTCACCCTTGTGTATGAATGAGATGGCCCTGGGAGACTGAATAGAGCAAGAATCAGGTCAAAGACAGATGCTTTGGTCAAAGAATCAGGTCAAAGACCAGCTACCTGTAAGGGGTCCTCAGAGGAAGAGAAAACAGAGACTAGAAAGAGCTCCAGAAGAGTACAGGGGTGCAGAAGCCAGGAAATGAGAATTTCTGGGGAAAAGTGGTCAACTGCATCAAATGTTATAAAAAAAGCTAAATTGGATAAAGATTAAGAAGGTCAATGGCAACAAAGAGGTGCTCGGTAACCCTTGGGAGAGCAGAATGTTTTAGCGGTGGAAGCAGAAACCAGTGTGCCTGTACTGAGGTCAGGACTTTCTCTACGTTATGCCCCATTGCAAGGGTCTAAATCCAGGATGCATCAGAAGATAACCCCTAAAGGTGCCTAAGCTTGCTAGAAGCCTAGAAAGACAGGGTCTTGAGAGACAGACAGACCCAGGTTACCAGATGATAAAGTTTAGGAGGCATGTGACCTCGAGTACATTATCTAACCTCTTTAAGCTTAGTTTTGTTTGTTGTTCAGCAGCTAACCCCTATCGAGTGCTTACCACATGCCAGCTACTGTTCTAAATGCTCTGTATATAGTAATCCATTTAATTCTCACAACATAGCTGGGAGACAGGTAGAGTTAGTAATTATCCCCATTATAAAGGTCAAGATACCAAGGCCAACATTAGGTTAAGAGACTTTTCTAAGGTCCCCACCTGGTTAGAGGCAGGGTCAATATTCCAATCCAGGCATTCTGGAGCATACGTCAATATGTCCATCTTAAGGTCTCTGGTGTTGCTTAACTGAGATAATTAGGTATGGTAGAGTTCCTGGCCCA
>PVIY010047768.1:0-17664 GCA_004026745.1 Myrmecophaga tridactyla | reverse complement strand
GAAAGGAGAATCATAAAATCTGAGCCCTAACCTTTCTGCCCATAGGAACTTAAAGATTATGGCGTGAGGTGTGCAGACTCAAGCAGAGCCAAGTTGAAGAGGCAAAGATTGAAGTTCCAGGCAGGAGGAGGCTGCTGGCCACTGTGGAACAGAGAATTGAGAGAATGGAGTGTTACAGAAAAAGAGCTCCAGACATCTGCATGAAGGTTTCCTTGAGCTTTTAACCGAATGCTAAGTTGCCTACCTATGCAGAGGGTGAAATACTAAGATGTCAAGAATAGAAAGAGTACTGGAAAAATAATTAAAAACTAAAACTATAAAACCTATACGTGAAAAATGAGAAAATCCTTGCTCCCCTGGAGTAGGCAAAGCTCTCTTACATAAGACACAGAGAAAAAAAAAATTGATATTTTGGCCTTCTTAAATATTAAAATTCTGTCTTGTAAAAGACACCATTATGGCAATGAAAAGGCATATCACAGAAGAGAGGAAACTGTTGACAGCACATTTATCTAATAAAGGATGTATATCCAGAATACCTAGGAAGAAGTCTTACAACTCAACATTAAGGATGCCAAAAAAAAAAGTTTTTTAAGTGTACAAAAGATCAGAAAAAACACTTCACCCCAAAAAAGATACATAATGGCCGGTAAGCACATAAAATGACACTCAACATTATTAGTCACCAGCAGTCTTTAAGGAAACAGAAATTTAAATCTCAATGATTCTATCAGTTTCTCAGCTGCTAAACAAATGTTATATAGTGGGTTGGCTTAACATATGAGAATTTACTGGCTCTTGGTTTTGAGGATAGGAGAAGTCCAAAGTCAAGGCATTAGCAAGGCAGTGCTTTCTCCCCAAAGACTCTGGCATTCTGGGCTGGCTGTTGGTGATCCCTGGTCCTTGGCTTTTCTACCATGTGGCAGTGCACATGGCAAACTCTTCTCTTCCCTCTGCCAGGTTCTGCTGACTTCCAGCTTCTGACCACTCTGCCTGGCTTTTCCTTTGCCACCTTCTAGATGGGCCCTCCAGTAATAGGATGAAGACCCATCCTGATTCACTTTAACTGAAGTAACCACACTCATAGATCTTATTTATAATGGGTTCACATCCACAGGAATAGATCAAGATTAAGAACATGTTTTTCTGGGGCATATATCGAAGGCACCACAGTGATTTACCACTATATACACTAGAAAGGCCAAAATTGAAAAGGCTGATAATCACAAATATTGGTGAGGAGGAAGGGCAATCAGAACTCTCATATATTATTGGTAGAGTATAGAATGGCACAACTTTGGAAAATAGATTGACAGTTTTTTTAAAAAAATTGAACATACCTGCCATGTGACCCAGCAATATAACTGTTTCTAAAAGAAATTAAAGTATTTGCCATGCAATGACCTGTACACAAATGCTCATTGCCAATTTATTTAGAATAGGCCAAATTGGAAAGAACACAGATGTCCATCACCAGTGGAATATTGCTTGGCAATAACAGGGAACAAGCTATTAATATATTATATATGCAACAACCTAAATCAATTAATATTAATATATGCAACAACCTAGATCAATATTGAATACATGATACTGAACAAAAGAAATCAGAACCAGGACGTACATGCTGTATGAGTCCGTTTATATGAAAGCTGAGATTAGGGAAACTGACAGATAATAACAGAATATAGAAGAATGATCGGTGAGAATGGGTAGGAGGAGTGTGGTTTGCTGCAAGTCAGCATAAGAGAAATTTGGGGGGAAAAATGTTCTGCATCTGATTGTCTGGTGTGTAACACAAGAGTAAAAACTCTTATATCTGTATTCTCAAATTATACCTAATTAGAGTTTATTTAAAAACTAATAAGGAGGGGGTTGCAAGGGTAGTTCAGTGGTAGAATTCTCTCCTGCCATGTGGGAGGCCCGGGTTCGATTCCCAGCCCATGCACTTCCTCCAAAACCGAAAAAACAAATAAACAAAAATTCAACAAATGGTGCTGTAATAATAGGATACTCACATGGAAAAAGAATAAAATGTGACACCCGCCATTGTAGCATACAAAAAAACCAAACAAGGAACCATAAAACTTATAACCATACTAACAAAACACGATTTTATGTAAAAATGTTTTAAACATATCTAAATTATTCAGAACATCATTGCCTTCACATTCGTATATATATGCTATTTAACGAAATGTGAGGGTTTTTTTTTTTTAGCACTTTCATATCATGTAGAATATATCTGCTTGTGTTAAAACCCTTTATCCTGAACAAATGCCTCTTCCCTGTAGGGAAAATAATGTAGTTATCAACTCTACAGAATAATCACTCTGAATTAAACATTTTCCTTTGGATAAAACAATTTAAGTCATTTTGAAAATTTTATAGATTATTGGCAAAAGTAATTAAGGATAGAAAAAAGGTAATTATAATTTCTGGTGGAGGAATTGATAAGGATAAAGTAAGAACTGACCTGAACTCTCATCTAAACCAGAATAAAATCAAACCAAATCCGAAAACTTTAGTTGTGTTTTTAATTAATTTTCACACACCAGTGCACTTCTCTAAGTACTGCATTTTCACTGAGGACTGCATGTAGACATTTGCTCAAGGAAATGTATTGTGGTACTCACGATGAGGCAAGAATCTTCTAGAAACATTTTCCAAAATATAAATGACAGTTTCTTTTCTAAGACCTATAAATTCTTATAGGAATTTGTTTTACTTCTAGATGAAGTTTCTAAAATTATTGAAGCTTGCATGGATCAAGGAGAAACTGAATCTTTCCAGTGTACTAGTTAAATAATAATAAAGGATCAATTTCCAAATGCTTTGCATGGCACCATATTAACAGACACAGTGTTCTCACATTGCAGGGCTCCATGGCATCTGAAGGGTAAAGTGAGAGCATAGCCCTGACATGGACACGTTTTAGTTGTTATTCTACCTGAATAATATTTTGTTGTTGTTGTTGTTGTTGTTGTTTTTGTTTTATATGGGCAGGAACCAGGAACCGAACCTGAGTCTCCAGCATGGCAGGCATGAACTATGCCTGCTGAGCCACTGTGGCCCACCCCTGAATAATATTTTGATGATGTCTTTGATATTTCCCTGTCAGCATAGCCTCTGTTAACTAAACAAAGCTATGTGGGCTCTGATGTTAATTTTTATTTTTGTTGTATTTTTTGTGAAAGTAAACATCCATCTATTTTTAAACTTCAGAAAATACCACACTTCTTATAATGAAAAATAGCAGTCCTTCCTGCACTTCTCATTATGTGGTTCCTCCTCTAGAGGCAAACATTTTCTACCCTTTTAGGTGCTTCATAATTTTAAATAATATTCTGATAAATTTATTTCTTGATTTATCAAATTTTGAGCTCATCGCTTCTGAAGCTCTCTGACCTCCTTTTTGCATTTGGGATCCATAGCTTTGTTTACACAGCACTCAGCACTAGACTGTTAGTCACTTCTTTCCCGTGTGAGAGTCCCTTTTGCCTGGACCTGGTTCCCCCATATTTTGTAGACCTGGTGCCTCCCCTTCTCTTGGTCTGTTCCCTCATGTTTTAGTCCATGGTATAGTAGCTCCCTGAGAACCTGTAGGAAATATATATATATATATTTAATTATATATCTGAAATGTCTTTGGTCTCTGTTCACATTTAGTAGCTTGTTTGGGCACTATATATATATATATAATTGGGCACACAATTATATGTCACAAATTTCCTTTAGGAGTCTCAAGCATTATTCAATTCTTTTCTAACTTCCAGTGATGTAGTTAAAAAGTGCAACCGCATTTTTGTTTCTTTGCATGACCTATTCCTCTCACTCCCCAGAAACTAATAACTAATATTGAGGGGATCTACCAATGAAATGACTGATTTCCACTGTGCCTGGTAGTACTAGTTCATGAGAACTGATGGTTAAATTTTTAAGAATCTTAAGAGCCATTTGCTGTTAAGTTGATAGATTGAAATCAGCCGTGGTGGGAGTATTTTATACCATTGAAATCAGGAAATGCTACAAATCAGGGCTTTTTCCCCACTAAGGGAGAACCACTTGTTAAGCATTTATCAACGTACCATTGACTGACTACTTACCTAATTACCCTACAGTGAAACTAATCAATCTGTTAAGCCACACCCATGCACTCAAATTTTAGTGCTTTATTCTTAAATACGAATGAGTACCCAAGAATCCCCAGAACCTGAGGAATGTCTCCAATGGAAAAGAAAAAGACTCCAACAAATAAACAAAGAATGGAGCTCAAAGAAAACAGGGATAATGCTGGAAGAAAAAGAATACAAAAACGTATCATTAAGATCTTCAGAAAGGGAGGTGACTATCCAGAAAGTAAAAAAAGTGTGTGTGGGGGGGTGGGATGGGGAGGAACAGAGAACAACAAAGAACTTTTGGAAATATGTTAGCTGAAATTTAAAAAAATTCAATAGAAGGATTGATTGATACAGTTGAAGAAAATTTCCCAGGAAGTACATCTAAATGAAATATATCATTAGAGGATTATTCCAGGGTGACATACCATCTGACTTAGTGGAAGAGAGAACAGAGCCAATGTAAGGGCAGAAAATATCAAAGAAATAACACAGGAAAATTGACTAGAACTCTAGAAGATGACTTTTCACTGAAAGCTTCGCCTTATATTCAGAACAATAATTGAAACAAACACACACAAAGCACAGCACCGTAATCTTTCAGTACGGTGGAAAAATGAAAGGGAATCTTTCAAGCTTGAAGAGTGAGAGGAAAAGGTCATACAAAGAATGAAAAATAACATGGGGTTGCACTTTTTAATCACAACAATAGAAGTTAGAAGAGAGTGGAGTAATGTCATGAGAATTCTAAAGTAAATTTGGAATTGATATAATTCCATACCCAAACAAGCCACGAAATGTGAGCAGAGACCAAAGACATTTCACGTAGGTAAGGGGTGATGTCATCAGCGTGGCGATGCACATTTCTGGGTAAGACTTCCCTCAGAAATCAACCAATAAAAGGACAAATCCTACTTGCTTAAAACTCTGGAGGATCACATTGGAGAAGGATGACACAAATACCGAATCAAAGCAAAGGAGGAATAATCTCCTAGATCAGGTAGGAGATTTTCTTTCCAGATGCACCGGTCTGTAACCCTCCCCACTTAGTCCCATGCAGGTTGGGAGTTATAAAGAGGCAGCAGAGCCCGGGTTTTTTCTGAAACACATGCAGACTATAAAGCCACTCATAGGAGCAAGTTAGAACCACATGCTTATCCACACACAGGGACCCAGATCCACAGAGGCCAAGGGTAGAGCACAAACCACAGAGAAGTGCCATGTACAAAAGGGTCCCCAGGGGGGAAAATGAGTGAGAGAGACTGTGGCAGAACTGCTGGCAAGAGTTCACTCACTCAATACAGTCTCTGCATGCTTGACCACTAAAAAACAAAAAAATACTTTCTGGATTAAACTACCTTTGGATTGATTCAATCTGGATCCCTAAAGCAAGATACTCAAATGGGGAAGAAATCAGAGGCAGAAAAACCTTACAGGAAAGAAAAAAAGGGGAAGGGAGGAGGCAACTGAGCTGCTATGAGACAAGTTGGGTCCCAGAACGAAAATGTGAAAGGAAAAGGCAGGCATCGAGTGAGGGAAAGAATTTAAACAAATAATAGGAGCTGGGAAGAAAAAATTCTGCCCAAAATCAAACAGAAAAGATGAAAATTTCTGGAAGCTTTCTCCTGAAAGTGAAACAATTTTAAAAATTATACCAAATATCCAGGGCAAGAAACAAATGAAGAAGAGCTAACCAAAACTTAGCAGTTAAATACAGACTAAAGTCCAGAATAAGTTGGACCCAGTATCAAAGTAGAGCTTTAACCCAAAGTCAGCCAAAATAAAACCCTAGTTAAAAGGGAGAAACTAACTTTCAGAATTAATACATCAAAATAAAGAGATTCCAAGACACAAGCAAAAAATGACAAGCCATCTAAGATAAGGCTCTGTCAAAGAACAAAATTAAAATTCAGAGGAGTCACAGAATTTGGAATACCTAATCAAAGAAGTCAAATCTCCTAAATCAATTCAAGGAGATGAAGGAAAATATGGATGTAGAGCTAAAGAGTATTAAGAACACAAAAGATGCAGCACTTCCTCAGGGCTATGAGGACAATTAGCTGACAGTTTGTTGGGCAAGCCAGGAAAGCTTTGCTGTGGGAAGCTGTTGGAATGTATTGTGGTGCCCTTCCTGGTCCACTGTGCAGGACACATTGGAGCCCATCTGCACCCCCTTTGTGGGTCCTTGACCCTGTGTTGGCTGAGAAAGGCTGAGTTGTGAAAGACCTCTCTGGGGTGGCCCTCCTTCCAGCATTTGCCCTCCAGGCAAAAGTAGCATGAGACAACAAAAGGAATGTAAAAAATATATAGAGGAGGACACTCTGGGACAAAGGCCTTCCCATTTCAAACAAACCTGGAAGAAAGAGGTCTGTCTCCTGAGAAGCAGAAGGGACACCCAAACTCCTATAAACAGAGAGACTCCTACATAATGAACAAGCAAAAGTCCAGGACAAGACAGAGGCCCAGAAAGACAAGGAACATCCTATATACTTCATTTGCCTTAGGCAAACCTTACTGACAGGGGGCTGAAGCTCCAGAAAAACTCTATCTTATCACCACCTGGTTACAAAACCAAGAAACAGACATCCCAGAGTGCAAATCCCAGAGTTAACATTTTTAAATATTAAAACTTACAGGTTGCAATGAAAGAGTACAAGAAAAACAAAGAAATATGAAATGGTGGCCCATCAAATGGAAAAGGATAAAAATTCAGAAAACACAATGAAGAAGATAAGAATGTGGACATAATAAACAAAAAATGATCTTGGGGAGCTAAAGTATGGGGTTTGTATGCTGGATGTTTCTGTCCCTATAGCTTTCATGGCCATGAAGGAGGTGGAAGACTGAGAAGGAGCAGCCAGAATTCAGGGATCTTCAATATATTTCCTCTGGCATCCCTCAGCAGATCAAGAACCTATAGCCATGGCTACCTCTGACCAGAAACCAGGTTTGTGCTTTGGAAGGGATGCAAAAAACACAATGAAGTTTCTGTAACTCCTTTTCCTGTCAGTCTTCATCCTGAATTAAACCAGTGTGCCTCCGTGGACACCGTCCTTTCGCACGACTATAACCAATGCTCTACCAACTCTGCCGACCGCAATGCTGTGAGTTGGCTCTCCATCTCGACTCTTTATCTGGATGTCCATTGTGCAGTCACCATCGACGTTTAGGCTCTCTCTGATCACTGAGCACTTCTTTACACCAAGTCAAAATATTGGTAAGGAAACCTTCCGGGTCTTTCCCTACAGTCATCTCTATTTCTATTGGCATAATGCTCTGGAAGATGCCCCCAGCCGTGGCTGCCCAGATGTATTTGGCATCGCTGTAGCCGACAATGGTGGTGGCCTGGCAGCAGCCATCACATATCAGGTTATCCACATGGCTCTGCCAACCAGCCATCTTCGCACAGCAACCTAGGAGCAGCAGGCGCAGTGGCGGTGGTAGGGGGAGCGGCAGTGCCGGAGGAGGTGGGCTGGGGGCGGGGTGGAGGCGGCTCCGCAAAATTACCTACAGCCCCCTCCCGGAGGAGCTGTCCCAGAAGAGCTGCTGCCTGACCATAATGAGAACCAGCCGCTGAGCGTCTCCCGGCCAGCCGCCCGCCTACAGCGCAGCCAAGAGGATGGCTAACCCTCGGCAGGAGACTCTGGGAGTTGCGGTGCCAACAGCTCAGGCGATAGCTACCGTTTTTTTCTTTGATTGGATGTACTTTATGTGTTATATCTAGGAAACCATTGTCTAATCCGTGATCTCAAACATTTACACATATGTTTTCTTCTGAAAATTTTATAGTTTTAGCTATTACATTTGGGTCTATGAATCACTTTGGTTAATCTTTACACAATCTTAGCCTGTTTGCCCCAGCACAACTTGTAAAAAGGCTAGTTTTTCCCCCCTTTGAATGGTCCTGCTGCCCATGTCAAAATCAACTGACCCATAAATATCAGGGCTTATTTTTCAGCTTTCATAGCTATTCATATATCTATTTTTATATCACAACCACACTGTTTTGTTTACTGTAACTTTGTAGCAGGCTTTGAAATTGAGAAGTGTGAGTAGTCCAGCTTCTTCATTTTCATGATTTTCTAGGCTATCTGCATTTCTATATGAAATTTGCAGATCAACTTCCCAATTTCAGTCAGAAATTCAACTGAAATTTTGATAGGAATTGCTTTGAATGTATGAATCCGTTTGTGAAGTATTGCCATTGTTACAATATTAAGTCTTCTGTTCCATGAATATGGGATATGTTTCACTTGGATCTTTAAATTGTTAAACAGTTATTTTGCATAGTTTTCAGAGTAAACATTTTGCATAGCTGTTGTGACATTTATTTCTAGATTATTTTCAATGCTATATATATATTAAATTGTTTTCATTTCATTTTAGTATTACTCCTTGCTAGTGTGTAGGAATAGTACTGATATTTGTTTATTGATCTTGTATACAATAACCATGTTACACTCATTTACATTTCTAATAGGCTTCTTGATGAATTCTTAAGATTTTATATGTATAAGATCATGTAATCTGTGAATAAAAATAGTTTTACCTCTTCCAAAAAAAAAATGATCTTAAGGGCTGTGCGACGGTGGCTCAGTGGCAGAATTCTCACCTGCCATGACAGAGACCAGGTTTGATTTCCCAGTGCCTGCCCATGCCAAAAAAAAAAAAGAAAAAGAAAAAGAAAAAAATGACCTTAAAAATGTTCAAGGAGATGAAGGAAAGTACAGAGAAATAACTAAAGAATATCATGAAACAATGAATGATCAGTATGAGAGTCTAAGTAAAGAGAGAAATTTTTAAAAGGATCCAAAAAGAACTACTCAGAATTGAAGGCCACAATAACTGAAATGAAAAATGCCCAGAAGGGTTTCAAAAGTAGATTGGTACTGGCAAAAGAGTGAATTAGTGAACTTAAAGAAAAGACAGTTGAAATGTGTCAGGCAGAGGAGCAGAAAGAAAAATGAAATATTAAAAGTGAAAATAGCCTAAGATAGCTTTGGGGCACCATCAAGAGTACCAATATATGCATTAAGGGAGTCTCAGAAGGAGAAGAAAGAGAGAAAGAGGCAGAAGGAATAGTCAGAGATAATGACAGAAAACTTCTTAAACTTAGCAAAAGATGTGAATATGCAAATCCAGAAAGCTCAGAGCACACCAAACAGGATAAACATGGAGAATACAACCTATGTTCCAGTTTCCTAAAGCTGCTGGAATGCAATATATCACAAATGGGCTGACTTTTACAATGGGGGCTTATTGACTTATATTTTACAGTTTTTAGGCATGAAAATGTTCCAACTCAAGACATCAACAGAACAATAGTTGGATTATAAAGAAAGGTTTCCAGCATCCGGGATATCTCTGTCACATGGGAAGGCACATGGTCAGCATCTGCTGGTCCTTCTTTTCCAGAGAGAGCTTCTGACTGTGTGTTTCTCTCTTTTAGCTACTCTGGACACATCCTTATCTCTCAGCTTCTCTGGGGCTTTTTCTGTGACCTTCTCTTAATTTCATCTCTTATAAAGGACTCTAGCAAAAGGATTCAGACCCTCCTTGGGGCAAGTCTGTACTTGAAATAACTTAATCAAAAGGTCCAACCGACCCACCATAGGTCTATACCCACAAGAATGGATAAAAGAACTTTGCTTTATCTGGGATACATAACAGTTTCAAACCACCACAACATGTCATATGTTGAGTACACTATCAAATGCAAAAGCCAAGGAGAGAGAGAGTCTGAAAGCTAGAAGAGAAAACCTGCTATGCACAAGGGAGTCTCAAATAGACTGAGTACTGATTTCTTATCACAAACCATGATGCAAGAAGGCAGTGGATTGAAACACAAAGTGATGAAGGAAAACCATGGCCAGCAAGAATTCTATATCTGGCAAGACTGTCTTTCAAAAATAAGGGAGAGATTAAGACATTCCCAGATAAACAAAAGCTGAGGGAGCTCATCCCATTAGACTACCTTACAAGCAACACTAAAGGAAGTTCCTCAGACTGAATGGAAAGGACGCTAGATAGCATTTCAAAGCAGTGTAAAGAAACCTTTACCTGCTGTAAAGGTAACCATTTGAGTAATTATAAATGCCAGTATTATTGCAATGTATTGTTTGGTATGCAGTGTCATTGCTTACTTCCTACAGGTATTAAAAGGCAAACTCATAAAAAGTAATGATAAATCTAGGTTTTGGACATAAAATGTGCAAAGATATAAGTGGCAACAAGTACAAAAAAAGGTAGAGGGACAGAGGGGTATAGGAAAAGTATGTATGTATGCTACTGGAATTGTTTGTTATCAAAACAAATGTGATTGTTATATTTTTAGTATATTAAATTTTAGCCCCATGGTAACCACAAGTAAAACACATGGGAAATATATCCAGATAGAAATGAGAAGTCAAGCAGTATGGTAAAATACAAAAAAAAAAAAAAAAGAAGCTTTAAGGGGGGGAGGAACAAAAAAAGGTGTAAGACTTACATACAGTAAGTAGTAAAATGATGGAAGAAAGTTCTGTAATAACAGCAGAGATTTTAAATGTAAACAGATTAAACTTTCCAGTTAAAAGGTAGAGATTAGCAGAATCAGTAAAAAAGCATAACCCAACTATATGCTGTTTACAAGAGACTCACCATGAAGTTAAATATAGAAGTATGTTCAGGGTAAAAGGATGGGAAAAAAAATACCACGCAATTGGTAACCAAAGGACAACTGGGGAGACTATAATAATATCAGATAAAATAGACTTTAAATAAAAAACAGTTATGGGGGACAAAGTAATAAAGGAGAAAATTCAACAGAAAGATTTAACAATTATGAATATATATGCAACTAACAGCAAAGTCCCAAGATATATGAAGCAAATAACGACATATTTGAAAGATAAATTGATAGTTGTACATTAACAGTAGGAGACTATATCATATCACTCTCAAAAATGGATAGAACATCTAGTCAGAATATCAATAAGGAAGTACAGGGCTTGAATGATCCACTAAACCAACGAGATATAACATACATATATAGAACACTGTACTCAGTGAAAACAGAATATGCATTCTTCTTGAGTGCACATGGATCATTTTCCAGGATATAATTTATGTTGGGTCACAAAACAAGTCTCAATAAAAGCAAAAACTACTGAAATCATACACTGTATATTATTGGTTCAAATAGAATGAAGTTAGAAATCAATAACAGGAGGAGAAATGGAAAATTCACAAATATGTGGAAACTAAACATCATCTTAAACAACCATTGGGTTAAAGAGGAAATCAGAAGAGAAATCAGAAAATATTTTGAGAGGAATGAGAATGAAAATACAACATACCAAAACTTAGAAGATATTGTGAAGGCAATGCTGAGAAGGGAAATTTACACTTTAAATGCTAACATTAAAGTAGACCTCAAATTAGAGACCTAACCTCAAAACTAGAAGAAATAGAAAAAGATCAAATTAAACCAAAAGTGAGCAGAAGAAAGGAAATAACAAAGATCAGAACGGAGATAAAATTTAAAACAAACAAACAAGAACAATAGAGAAAATCAAGAAACCCAAAAGTTGGTTCTTTGAAAAGATCAATAAAATCAACAAACCTTTAGCTGGCCTGCAAAGAAAATGAGACAAAGAATATAAATAACAAAAATCAGAAATGGGAAAGGGAAATGACTACCAACCCAACTGAAATAAAAAGGACTATAAGTGGATACTAGGAACAACTGTATGCCAATTATTAATTAGATAACCTAGATGAAATGGACAACTTCTAAAACTGCCAACACTGAGTCGAGAAGAAATAGAGCTCAACAAACCAATTACCGGTGAAGAAAGTGAATCAGTAATCAAAACCGCCTAACAAAAAAAAATGGCCAGGACGAGGCAGTTTCACAGATGAAGTCTACCAAACGTTCAAAAAAGACAGCTCCAATTCTGCTCAAACATTTCTAAAAAATTGAAGAGGCAGGAATACTCCCTAACCCATTTGATGAAGTCATCATCACTCATATAATCAAAGCTGGATAAGGATATTATAAGAAAAGAACAGTATAGAGCAATATCTCTTATGAATGTAAATTCAAAAATCTTCAACAAAATACTAGCAAACTGAATCCAACAGTATATTAAAAAATTATACACCATGATTGAGTGGGATTTATCCCTTGTATGCCAGGTTGTCTCAATATAAGTAAATCAATTAATGTAATGCACCGCAATAACAGATTGAGGAAAAAATCACATGATCATCTCAATTGATGCCGAAGAGGTATTTGATAAAATACAGCATGCTTTCATGACAGAAAACACTTAGCACACTAGGAATAGAAGGAAATTTCCTAAAAACGATAAAGGGCAAATATGAAAAGCCCTCAGCTAATATCCTACTTAATGGTGAAAGACTGAAAGCTCTGCCTCTGAGATCAGGTACAAAACAAGGATGTCCACTGTCACATTGTTATTCAGCATTGTACTGGAAATTCTTGCCAAAGCAATTAGGCAAGTAAAAGAAATAGAATGCATCCAAATTGGAAAAGAAGAAATAAAACTGCCCCTATTTGCTGATGATATGATCCTATATATATAAACCCTGAAAAATCCACAACAAATCTCCTAGAACTAATAAATGAATTCAGCAAAGTGATGAGGTACAAAATCAACACCCAAAAAATCAGTAGTGTTTTTATACACAGGCAATGAACAATCAGAAGAAGAAATAAAGAAAAAGATTCTAGTTACATTGGCAACTAAAAGAATCAAATATCTAAGAGTAAATCTAACTAGGGATGTAAAGAACTTGTACATAGAAAACAACAAAACCTCACCAAAAGAAATCAAATCAGAATTAAATAAATGGAAGGACATTCTGTGTTCATAGTTTGGAGGACTAACCATCGATTAAGATGTCAGTAAGCTTTTACAGCAGTCACATGTATTCAGGAGGCATAATTGTTCATTCTAAATTCTGAGATACTGAACTGTTTGAATATAACATGGTCTATTTATGCAACACCTGAGACTCAAAATTAGAGCTCTGAAGCTATGAAAGTCAGCAATACCCCATTCAGGAACTGTTTAAAAACTTGAAAAAGTGATCAGACATTGAGTAGAAATGTGAGTGAAGCTGATCTGGATAGGACTAAGGTATATCAGAAGACTGGGTAAAGGATGTTATCATTCATATTTTAAAAATTCAACTTCTTTGTGAGACTAAAGCAAGAGATGTTTATTTGAAACAAAATTTATATTTTGGGTAGTGCATTTCCTAATTTAACTTGTATGACCAGTTTAGTTGAATATCATTAGTACATGGAATCTTGAATGGGGCATGAGACTTTGTTGGTTTGTCCAGGTTAGTGTGATGCCCCAATAAATCGCAGAGTGATTTGGACAGTGAATAAAGAAGTATTTGCAAAGTCCCCTTGGGGGAATGGGGAGAAAGGAGGAAATACTCAACTTCCCCATTTGGAGAATTTCTGATCTTCTTGCAAGCAGTGAGGGAGAACCAACTCATTAGGCTGAGCCCTCGATCTTGGGGTTTGCCCGTATGAAACTTATTCCTGCAAAGGATAGGCTAAGCCTTCTTAAAATTAGGCCTAAGAGTCACTCCCAGAGCACCTCTTTTGTTGCTCAGATATGACCTCTCTCTCTAAGCAAGCTCAGCAGGTGAACTCACTGCCCTCCCTCCTATGTGGACATGACTCCCAGAGGTGTAAATCTCCTTGGCAACGTGGGACAGAAATCCCATAATGAGATGAGACCCAGGATAAAGGGCATTGAGAAAACCTTCTTGACCAAAATGGGGAAGAGAGAATAGAGAAAAAAATAAAGTTTCAGTGGCTGAGAAATTTCAAACAGAATTGAGAGGTTATTCTTAGCCATTATATAGATATCTCCTTTGTAGTTTATGGTGTATTGGAGCAGCTAGAGGAAAATACCTGAAACTGTAGAGCTGTGTTCCAGTAGTTTTGTTTCTTGAAGATTATTGTATAATGATATAGCTTTTACAGTGTGACTGTGTGATTGTGAAAACCTTGTGTCTGATGCTCCTTTTATCTAGGGTATGGACATATGAGTGAAATATGGATAAAAAATAAATAATAGGGGAAACACATTAAAACAAATTCAGTGGATGGAAATTCTAGTGGTCAATGAGAAGGAGGGATAAAGGGTATGGTATGTATGAGTTTTTCTTTTTTTTTATTTTTCAGGAGTGATGCAAATGTTCAAAAAAATGATCATGGTGATGAATACACAACTATGTTTTGATATTGTGAGCCATTGATTGTACACCATGTATGGAATGTTTGTATGTTAAGAATGTATGTTTGTTTGTTAACTTTTATCAATAAAAATTATTTTTGGGGGGTTGCATGGTCCAGGAATCAAACCCAGATCTTCCACATGAAAGGCAAGCATTCTACCACTGAACCACCATTAATAAAAACATTTTTTAAAAATAAAAATAAAATAAATATGTATAATACTATCAAATGCAATGTATGGATTCAATGCAATCCCAATTAAAATACCAACAACCTTATTTACAGAAATGGAAAAGCCATTTATCAAATTTATTTGGAAGGGCAAGGAACCCTGAATAGCTAAAGCCACCTTGAAAAAGAAGAATGAAGTTGGAGGATACACATGTCCCAATCTTAAAACATATTAAAAGCCACAGTAATCAAAACAGCATGGTACTGACATAAGGATAGACATGTGGACCAGTGGAATATCATTGAAAGCTCATAAATTAGCCTTTCCATTTATACTCAACTATATTTGACAAGTTGGCAAAGATCACTCAATTCAGAAAAAAATTTTCTTTTCAACAAATAGTGCTGGAAAAAAATTGGACACTCCATTTACCAAAAAAAAAGGACCCTTACCTCACACCATGAACAAAAATCAATTCAGTATGCATCAACTGCCTTAATACAAGAGCTAGACCTATCAAACTGCTAGAAAAAAATGGACGGTAGTGTCTTCTGTGTTAGGCAATAGTTTCTTAGACTTTACACCCAAAGCACAAGCAACAGAAGAAAAACTAGATAAATGATTCCTCACCAAAATTTTAAAATTTTGCTCCTTAAAAGACTTTATCATGAAAGTAAAATGACAACCTACACAATGGAAGAAAATATTTGGAAACCACACATGCAATAATGGAAATTAATATCCAGAATATATGAAGAAATCCTTCAACTTAAAAATAAAAAGACTAACAACCCAATTTAAAATTGAGCAAACGACTTGAACAGATGTCTCTCCAGAGGAGATAACAGTGGCCAGAAACCAGTTTTAAACATGCTCTGCATCATTAGCCATCAGGAAATGCAAATTAAGACCACAATGAGATATCTTATCACACCTTTTAAAATAGCTGATATTAACAAAGCAAAAAGTAACAAGTGTTGGAGTAGACATGAAGAAATAGGAACACTCATTCATTGCTAGTGGCAATGCAAAATGGTGCAGCCACTGTGGAAGACAGTTTGATGGTTCCTCAGAAAGCTAGAAAGCTAAGTATAGAACTACCATTGACCTGGTAATCCCACTACTAGGTATACATTCAAAAGAACTGAAAACGAGGACTTGAACAGATATTTGCACACTGATGGTAATAGCAATGTTATTCACAATTGCCAAAAGATGGAAACAACCCAACTGTCTATGAACTGTTAAATAGATAAACAAAATATGGTATATACATGGAACAGACTAGTATTCAGCCATAAAAAGAAACGCAGTCTTGACTTATGTGACAACATGGATGAATAATGAAGACATCACATTGAGTGAAATAAGCCATACACGAAAGGACAGATATTGCATGATCTCATTGATAGGAAATAATTAGAATAAGCAAACTCATAAAGTTAGACTCTAGAATATGTTACCTCAGGCTGAGATGGGTGTAGGGAATGAGGAATTATTGCTTAATTTGTACATTATTTCTTTTTGGGTTGATTGCAAAGTTTTGGGAATGTGTGGTGGTGATGCATATACCATGCACCATGGCAATGAATAGCATTGAATTATATACATATATGAACGATATTAAAAGGGGAAATTTTAGGTTGTATATATCACTAGAATAAAAATGAAAAGATAAAACATAGCTCTGTATAACACAGTGAACCCTGATGTAAATGATGGATTCTAGCTAATAGTACAGTTATAAAAATATTTTTCCACGTATTATAACAAATGTACCACCCAAGTGCAAGATGTTAATAATAAGGTGATATATTGGGAAAAATACACCCTACTATAAACTATGGACTATATTTAATACTACAGTTTTAATATTCTTTCATCAGTAGAGTGTTAGTTTGCTAGCTGCTGGAATGTGATATGCCAGAACCAGAATGGCTTTTATAAAGAGGAATCTAATAAGTTTCAAATTAATAGTTCTAAGGAAGTGAAAATGTCCAAACTAAGGCATCCAATTAAAAATACCTTAATTCAAGGAAGGCCAATGTGTCTGCAACACCTCTGTCAGCTGGGAAGATGCACTGGTCCACTGCTCCTGGGCTTCATTGCTTTCAGCCTCTGTTCCTGTGGGGGTTCCTCACTTTACTTCTCCAGGGCTGGCTTTCATCTCTTGCTTTCCCTTGGCTCTCTCCAGGTCCTGGCTTGCTTAACATCTAATAGTGATGCCTCCTGGGCTCCAAGCATCTCTAAGCATCCGCATCTCTGTTCTCCATGTGTCCGCATCTGTGTCAGCTCTGCTGTGAAGTTTCTGTCAGCTCAGAGGTTTCTGTCCTTTCTCTAGGCTTTGTCATTTCTGAGGTTTCTCCCAAATGTTTCCTCTTCTACAGGATTCCAGTAAAATAATCAAGACCTATCCAGAAATGGTGGAGTCACATCTACATTTAATCAAATGTTAACACCCACAATTGGGTGTACCAATCTCCATGGAGATAATCTAATCAAAAGATTCCAACTATTTTATTGAATCAGGATTAAAAGAAATGGCTGCCTCCACAACATTGACTTAGGATAAAAACATGGCTTTTCTGAGGTACATAATACCTTTAAACCAGCACAAGTAGTAAGAAAAATACCACACTAATGCAAAGTGTTAATAACGGGGGTCGGGGTGGGAGAAGTATATGGTACATTGTATTTTTTTTACCTGATTTTTCTATAAAGCTACAATTTCTCTAATTTAAAAGAAAATTTAAGGGATAAGATTAACCATAGACATTTTAATAAATACCTTTTATCAGTTTGAGAAAGTTCTCTACTATTGCTATTTTCCTAAGAGTTTTTATCAAGAAGGGATATTGGACTTTTTTTTTAATAATTTTTTGTTTCATATCTAGGGTTGAGAGGATCACACAGTTTTTCTTTCATTTTTAATATGGTGAATTACACTAAATGCTTTTCAAATCTTAATCCAAGCTTGCATTCCTAGGTTGTACTCTGCTTGGTCATGGTGTATGATTTTAGATTTGATTTGCTACACTTTTGTTCAAAATTTTTGTATGTATGTTTAAGAAGAATATTGGTCTGCAGTTATTTTTTCTTGTAATGTC
>PVIY010047767.1:0-17668 GCA_004026745.1 Myrmecophaga tridactyla | reverse complement strand
GGGAAGAAGGTAAACATTTACACAGGTTCTAAATATGCTTTCCTCATCGCACACTGTCATTCAGCTATCTGGAAAGAATAAGGCTTTCTCACCACCAAAGGGTCTCCCATAATAAATGCTAGCCAAATCTCAGACTTGCTCAAGGCACTGCAATTCCCAGCAGCAGCAGCAGCAATTATTCACTGCCAAGGACATCAGGCACAAACCTCTCCAATATGAAAGGGCAATGCTAAAGCTGATGTGATAGCCAAATCTCTTACTACCTCACCCTCAAAACCCCCTACCATATTTTTTCTATGGACAAAAACACAACTGCACTACACTAAATCTGAAAAAGAAAACCTATTAAAAAAGGGAGGCACTATATCACAGGAAGGATGGATCCTCCTCCAGGGAAAGATTGCTATCCCTCAGCTCCAACTACTACCTCTCATTACTGAAATCCACCAGTCCCTGCACATCGGACCAAAGGCACTTCACCGCTTTCTCTATCCTCTCTTTTCCTCCCCCCTTTTGCTACAGGCTATTAGGAGGGCACACAAGACCTGTCTTACCTGCTCTCAAACTACGTCCCAAGGTGCCCTCCGACCAGGGCTACCCACTCACCAGTTATGGGGCCACCTTCCTGGACAAGACTGGCAGCTAGACTTCACCCACATGCCCACTCACAAAAAATCCCGCTACCTCTTAACCTTTGTGGATACCTTCTCAGGTTGGATCGAAGCCTTCCCCACCACCAAGGAGACTGCGGAAACAGCTGCTTCCCTTCTACTCCAGGAAATTATTCCAAGATTTGGCCTACCCAACACTGTCCAATCCGACAACGGACCAGCCTTCATCTCTTGCATTGTTCAGAACGTAACGCAGTCGCTGGGAATCGTGTGGAAGCTCCACATCCCCTACCACCCACAATCGTCAGAAAAGGTAGAGCAGGCACACGGGATCATCAAAACCCACCTAACCAAGCTAGCGGTTGAGGTAAAACTCTCCTGGCCCGAACTTCTTCCCTTGGCGCTAACTCGCATTCGTGCTGCCCTGTGGGAGCCCACAGGCCTCAGCCCATTTGAACTCCTGTATGGTAGGTCATTTTTTCTCCCCAACATTCCTACCAACCCACCTCCCCTAGTAACATACCTGCCCTACCTCTCCCTACTAAGGGAATTGCTCCAGGAGCATGCGGACCAGGCTTTACCAGTCATAACAGGTAATTCTATATGCCTGCCCAGCAAAACTCTACAGCCAGGTGACAGCATCCAACTCTGTGAATTAAAACCACAATCTTTACAACCTAGGTGGTCAGGCCCATATATAGTCCTACTCACTACCCCTACAGCAGCAAAACTCTTGGGACATAGCACATGGATCCACTTGTCCATCTTAAACTTTGCCCATCAAACCAGTGGAAAGCTACAGCGCTATCCCCCACCTGAATTTGCCTTACACGTATCATGGGCCCCCACACGGTCCTTCTTCTCACCTTTTTCCTATTCACCACCCCTAAGCCTCACCAACCCGACATGCAGGTATATGTCTGGTAATTCACTATAAAAGAAATTTGGGTCTCAGGATCTGCAGAACACTCCCAAATTATTGCCCAAGCTACTTGCCTGGTAGAGGGGTGTCAAAAGCCTATTTCCATTATCATTAATCAGGGTAAAAGCCTCCTCAATCTGGGAATGGGATCAGGACCAGCGCTATGTTTCCAATACAAGCAAAAATTTCACTACTGTCACTGGTGGCCCAAAACGTATGGAGGGTGTCCTTATTATTCCTGCAAAATAACCATACCCAAAAGGGCAGGTGACGAGTGCTACCAGGGTGGCCAGTATGGGGGGCCCGTACTGCTAATGAACCCGGATTGCTCACTAACTTGCCACTCGAACCTATCCCTGGAATTAAGAATAGCAGACCCATGGGATGCCAAATGGGAAAAAGGTGAAGCGGCAGCAGTTTATAAAGATTACAGGTGGTCCCGCCCACAGGGGAAATGGCTTATAGCCCGAAGCTATTGCCCTATAACCGCCGAGCCAGTAGACACTCTGCTGGAAATCAAGGATGTAATCCAGCAAGGCGAAACCCAAATCCAACAGATTTTGCAATCTGCAAAACCCCGAAACTCCTTCACCTGGAAAAATTTTTTGTGCTTAATTACAAGCGCGCTTAACACCACTCACATTTTTAATGCCTCCACTTGCTTCATTTGTGCCTCCCTTGATAAGCCTCTCTGGGCAGCCGCCCCATTACCAGAAGCCCTCAATACCAGCACGCAAAATGGGCACAACTAGCAGTTTCACTCCTTTCAAGTCCCTCTGCTCAAAAGCCACTTTTCTAGCCTCAACACTTGTTATGTCGCAGCACAATCAAACTTCACATGTAACACAACCATCATAGTAAGAGGCACACTCCATGCAGAAGCACACTTCTGGTGCAACAGGACCCTTACAAAAACCATAAACCCTCCTCTCCTCTACCCTGCATCCCAGCAACTCTAATCCCTCAGCTAAACCTCTATGGGGAAGCTGAGCTACTGTCTCTACTCCCTGATCCTCGTAGAAGACTAGCAATTTTTCTGCCCATATTGGTAGGACTGTCTCTTGCTTCTGCAGTCACTGCTGCAGGCGTAGGAGGGGGCACATTAGGCCACAGCTTGACGGCCATGGCGGACCTTGAAGACAAACTGAATGCAGCTATCGGTGCCTCAAAGGCGTCCCTTGCCTCCCTTCAAAGGCAAACCACCTCCTTGGTGTAGGCAACCCTACAAAACCGAAGGGCACTTGACCTTTTAACAGCCGAAAAATGTGGCACTTGTTTATTTCTGCAGGAATAATGCTGTTACTACATCAACAAAAGTGGCTTAGTAGAGGAGAAACTCAACGCCCTGACAAAATTGCAAAAAGACCTTAAAGAAAAGCAGGCCATTTTCCAATCATCCTCCTGGTGGAACTCTCCTGTCCTGACATGGCTAACCCCAATACTCACCCCATTTCTAGTTATCAGTCTACTGCTAATGCTCACTCCTTTTGTTTTAAGGTTCCTACAAGAGCGTCTCAAGGAACTCTCTCGGGTGACAGTCAATCAAATGCTGCTACACCCCTATACCCCCCTTCCAGTTGAAGCACTGGCCAGCTAAAACCCCCGACACCCCCCGCTCAGCAGGAAGTAGCCAGAAAGATTATGACACCCTATTATGTCAAAAAGGCTGGAGTGTAAGGCCTGGCCCGGTAGCCTCTGGCTGGAAGGCCCCCACCTGAACTAAAACCATGAACATCCGGACATACAGCTGTTCAAACTCAGCCAATCAGGACCTGCCCTGACAAACAAAGGACCCCCACTGCACACGGCCCGCAGCTATGCCCCCGGACCTAAAGCAGGCGAAACTCCTAACCTACCACAGGAAGCCCCATAGGCATCGTCAGCACCCCCCACTAGCTAGCCTATATCTAACCCCACTGCTCCTAGGGGAGCGCGACTTCCCCGGCCCGCATCCTGAGCATCCGGACCTGGGAACCTCGCCCTGGGACAATAAAATTTTAAACTCAGACTCAGTTTCTCTGATTTCTCAGTCGGTTACCATTAAAAAAAAAAACCTGACAGACTGTATGAAAAGTAGCAGGGAAGAGGAGAGAGAAGAAGGAAGAGAAAATGTAATTGAAGAGATAATAGATGAAAACTTCCAAATTTATTGAAAAACACTTAACACATCCAGGAAGCTCAGAAGCTCCAAGTAAAACAAAGACATTTGCAAACAGAGACATCAAAGTAAAAATGCTGAAAGAAAAACACAAAGAGAAAATCTTTAAAGCAGCAAGAGAAAAATGAATAATCATTTTAAAAGGAACCCCGATAAGATTAAAAGCTAACTTCTCAACTGATAGTAATTTGAATTCAGATGGAAAATAGAGCATAGGTAAAGTAATGATGTAATCATTATAGACAGTATACTATTGCCCTGTTCTTTTCTTCCTCAAGCAACACTAATCTACTTTTTGTCTCTACAGATTTTCCTATTCTGGGCATTTCATATAAATGGAATCCTATAATATGCAGTCTGTTGTGACTGCCTTTTTTTTTTTAACTTAGCATACTATTTCAATTTGTAGCAAGCATCAGTACCTTATTCCCTTTTATGTCTGAGTAATATTCCGCTGTACGAAATATCACATTTTCTTTATCCAGTCATTGTTAAAGGGCATTTGGATATTTCTAGCTTTTGGATATTCTTAATAATGCTACTATAAATATTTGTATACAAATTTTTGCATAGATATTTTTTCCATTTCTTTTGGTGTATACCTAGGAATGGAATTGCTGGGTCATATGATGCTATGCTTAACATTTTGAAATCTGTCAAACTATTTTCCAAAGTGGCTGTGCCAACTCACATCCCCATCAGTTGTGTATAAAGGTTTCAATTTCTCTACATTCTCACCAACACTTATTGTATAGTCATCCTAGTGGGTATGAAGTGATATATCACTGTGGTTTGATTAGCACTTCCTTAATTACTAACAATGTTAAGCCTATTTTTATGTGTTTATTGACCATTTTTATGTCTTTTAAAATAAATATCTATTGCCCATTTTAGTTGGCTTGTCTTTTTATTATTGAGTGATAAGAATTCTTTATGTATTCTAGATATAAGTCCATTATTAGATACATGATTTGCAAATAATTTCTCCCAATCTGTGAATTGTTTTTTCACTTTCTTGATGGTGTCCTTTGAGGCACAAAAGTTTTTAATTTGGCAAAGCTTAATGTCTATTTTTCCTCTTGTTCCTTTGTCTTTGGTGTTAAGGTTTCTTTCTGACGCATGAAACTATTCTAAAATTCACTGGTGATGGTTGCACATATCTGAATATATAGTAAAAACCACTTAATTATAGACTTGAAATGGTAAATTTTATGGTATGTGAATTATATCTCAATAAAGCTGTTTACAAAAAAAGGTGAGACACCTTTTGTTGGTTGTAACATTTACACACTTGATTATACACTTTCAGGATGGTTTCTTTTCATCTCAGGAAGTTTGGGCAGTGACGTGGATGTTTCAATGGGCAGCCACAAATGTATATACAAGGAAGTATTTCATTCTCTGGAAAGTGTTCAGTGTCTCTGGAGAAATAATAATTAAAAAAATAAAACTGAGATATCTTGCCTGGGAGGCATTCACCCAACTGCAAGAGTTCTGGTACAAAAGAGAGCAGGAAGTTTGTGAATCTGACCATCCATATGCTGATTTCAAAATTAATCCCATTTTCAGCCCCACACCTCACTTCTGCCCCCTCCTATTCCCTATCACCATGTTCTGAGCATCTTTATTTTTGCAGGAGAAGAAATGCTTGCCTTCCTGCCTAGGAAGAAATTCTGGCTGTCTAACTTTAACATAGAGGAGGAGAATGGGATGTGGGGTTTGTTTCTTCTTGATACTGAATTTATAATAATCCTCAGCTTTACGCTGCACCATACTTGGTGCCAGAGTCTCAGTATAAAGCTGTGAGGTAAACAGCCATCTTTATGTTTTATTTTGCTTTGTTTTTATTTTATTTTATACTTATTACTTATTTATGTATTTTTCTTTTTTGTGCTCATTTCGCAATGAAGTTTCCTCTCCTAAATCAGCTATATCTGTTTGTTCTACTTTGTTTCCTCAAAATTTTTGTTAAAATTTTTCATCAAGTAATGTCCTTTCTCTTGTGTTTTTTGTTCCTGTGTATGTATATATGTGTATATACACCTATGCACGCATTCATACATACGTGTATGTGTTTTAATTTACTAGCTGCTAAAACAAACACCATACAATGGTTGGCTTAACAACTGGAATTTATTGGCACATGGTTTCAGAAACTAGAAGGCTTGTTTCCTCCTGGGGTATCTTCTGGCTGGTGGGCAATCTTTGGGGTTCCTTGGCTTGTCTGTCACATGGTAGTGAACATGGTGGCATTGTTTTTGTCTTCCTGGTTGCATTGACTTCCAGCTTTTGACTGTTCCCTGTGGCTTCTCTTTCTTTCTTAATTTCACTGTGTTTATAAAGGATTCCAGTAATCTGGATTAAGAACCAACTTGATTCAGTTCGACCACACCTTAACTGAAATAATATCTTAAAGAGATCTTATTTACAGTAGGTCCATACGCATCAGAATGAGGACCAAGACAAAAACATGTCCATACTGGGGTACACAATTTAATTCACCATAGTATGTGTACACTCTTATTCTCTTTGGTTCTCTTTCTTTCTGACAGAGAGAAAGATATAAATATATAGATATACTTGGTTCTTACATAATTCAACTTTATATCCCTATCTCTATCAAATCTATCCTCTCTCTGTGTGTATACATGTATATAATATAAATATTTATACTTATGTGCATACATACATATATGTCTTACAGATTACTGGATTAGACATAAAGAATAACAAAGAATCAATTTAAAAGTTTTCTAGCATTCAGCATACTTTAATTCTATTAGAATATGAACAAAGTACATTTGATTTTAGATTCCTTTAGTATTAACAGTGGTGTTAAGATGCCTGTGCTATTTTTATTGATCTGATTGTTATTTCCTTTGCATTCCAAATTTAAAACTCATTTAAATAGTATCTTCCATTCCATAGTGAAATGTTAAATTTGTGGCTTGATGTCATTAAGCTCCAGCTGTCTTGTAATGGTAAATTAGTCTTACTAATGAGAAGAACTATAATGAATTAAGTTCTTACTCCAGCCTAGAACTGTGCCAAGAGTTTTAGATGCATTATCTCATTTCACCCTTAGACGTCTCTGAAAATTAGTAGTTATTACTCTCATTTTGTAGATAAAGAAACTGAGGCTCAGAGCATGCAAAATCTCTGAGGCTGTGTGAAAGAGTTACAGTTTTATTTTAAATGCAATGGGAGAGCACAAAGAAATTTTAAGAAGAGTATTGACCTGATATGGATCATATTTTAAAAGCTTACTCTGCATAGTGATGAGAGTTTTCTGTCAAAGAGGAAGAGTGGAAACAGAGTGTCCGAGTGACACAGTTGGTATATCTTCATGGAGGGATTTAGCCCAGGTGTGCCCCAAACGCCAAGGCTTTTCCTCTGGGTTGGATGGCTGTCACCAAGTTTGGTAGCTTTCCTATTCCTGCTATGTCATTGCATTGCAGTGAATGTACTGTTGACACATATCATTTAAATAGTTTGATAAAGTGCAAATTCATTAGCCTGGCACTAAGATCCATTATCATCTTGACCTGATATTCTGCTGTTCCTTTAGCCAGTTATAGTTCATAACTATGTGTGTATATATTTATGTGTATTATCTTTTTCTATTAAGAAGTTATTTCTTTTAAGGAATAGATAAATAATCATAAATAGAAAATTTAAGCATGGAACAAATGAAACATATTTCCTTTGAATATTGATAAAATCTGAATTGATAAAATCCGAATGTAATTCACTTATCATGAATGAGCTTGGTTACATGAATAGAGAGGAAAGTAAAATGATATTGGACTTGTACTGGGAACTTTCTTAGAATGAATAATAGAAAGTTCAGTGCATTATTGAATACAGAATTACCTACAACAACATAGATCAGGATTCTTTTTTTTTTTTTTTTTCTAACTTGCATATGGGCAGGAGGCACCAGGGATCAAACTCCAGACCTCCAGCATGGCAGGTCAGAGCTCTGCCTGCTGAGCCACGGCAGCCACCCTTAGATCAGGATTCTTAAGGGCTTGTTTGTGAACTTTAAGAGGCTTAATTGTGGAATGTTTTCAATGATTGTATCTTAAATGTTACCTTTACGTTCAAGAATTCAAAAAGAAGCTTAGATTAAATGAGCCAGTATCATTCATTGTAAAATAGATTTGGTGGATTTATCTTGACTCACAACAGATCAAAGTCTACATTGAAGTGATTTTTATAGAAATAGCTGACAGTAGAGAGAGTGAACATATTTTATATATGAATTAGTGGCCTACATGACAAATAAAGTATAAAACCATCCTACTTTGCAGGGGCCAACTGTTCTGAGATCATATAGAATGCTCTAAGGCAATATGTTGCTTCTTTCCTTTTCCAGAAAGATTTTTATAGAATTGTTTCATTTTCCAAGTCTTTAGAGCTGATTGTGGAGGCATTTGAGCTGTGGGAGATAAAGCAATAGGAAACCCGACTTAGAAATCCAGTGAGGATTAGAGAACAAATGTGCAAAAAGGGAAATCATACAGCTGATACAAAATGTGTCCCTTGGTTTATCTGCATTGAAGCCCTGGGGAAAACACAACCCAAGAAAGAGTTATTAAGTGACAGTCTTTAAACCACAAAGATGTCTTCAATAGAGGATTATTATTACTAGAGATAAATGAAAATGTAATGAACTGAAATGATAGCATTCATCATTTCTTTTATCAACAATTTACAATCCTTCAGCCTCCTGGTTCAGTTACAGGCATTTAGAGAATTCCCTTAATCCTACTTGCAGTTAACATCCTCCCTAAACAACAACTCTCTAATTGCAGCCAGTGAGTTAGCTGCTGGGAGAATCTCCTTATAAATAGAGAAATAAAGCTGCAGAAAAGGGACACCCAAGTTAATCTACACAGATGCTAGGATCACAGCAGTGAAGAGACTGGCAAGGTATCTGTCATATAGAACTTATATGTGTGTGTGAGAAGATAAATTTTAAAAGGACAAATGAATGAGTTAATTTCAACAGACATAAAGAATGATGGCAATGGAAGAGACTGATGTAACTAGGACTGAGGAGGGGTGAGGAGAACGAGATGGGAAAAGAATTTGCTCTGTTAGATTAGTTGGTGTTGAAAGAATGTCTCTTTGAGAAGGTGATTTTGATAAATACCTTAAAACTGGGATGACAAGAAGGAGCCATTTGTATGCATGGCTATGTTGAGGTAGAGAATTCTAGGTAGCAAAGGAGGGCAAATGCAAAGGTCTTCAGTCAGAAGCAGGCCCTCATATTCCAGGAGAGAGATGCTAATATGATTAGAGTATGGTGAATGAAGGGGGAGGATTTGAGATATCAGAGAGATAGGCAGGGCTTAGAGTATGTAAAATCTCTGAGGCCAAGTGAGAGAGTTGTAATTTTAAGTGCAATGGGAGACCACAAAGAAATTTTAAGAAGAGCATTGACCCGATTTGGATCATATTTTAAAACTTACTCTGAGTAGTGATAAAAGTATACTATAAAAGTAAGAGAGTGAAAACAGAATGTCCAATTAGAAGGCACTTGCCGCTATCCTGGAGAGAAATGGTATTGGCTTGGGCCAGGATGGTAGTTCAGTGGCTAGAGAAAGTTGGATGAAGATGAGACATACTTGGAGACAGAATCTAGGGAATTACTGATGAGCTGAATGTGCTAGGGAAAGCAAAGAGAAGAATCAAAAGTGATTCCAAGGAATTCACCTAGAATAACTTGGTAAATTATGGTTCTGTTTACTGAGATAGATTTAGAAATCAAGTAAGTAGAAAGAGTTAATAAAGGAAACTAAGACTAAGTGGCCAGTGAAGGTCGAGGAAAACCAGAGGAGTGTGTTAAGGGAAGCAGCTTGTCACACAGGAAGAAATAACCAAGTGTTTTTACAAGATGACAGAGAAGTAAAGTTTGAACTTGTCAACACTGTGAACTTGGCAGAGCACTTGCAGAAGAGTGGATGTGATGGGAGCTTACTTGAAGTGTGTTGAAGTGAAGACAAACTTCACTTCATGAGGGAAACCCGGATTCGATTCCCGGACCATGCACCCAAAATATATATATATTTTTCTCAGTTTTAGTTCATCTTGACTTTATGATTTTTCCTTCCCTCAACACTGTTAACTTGGCAGAGCAGTTGCAGTAGAGTAGATGTGATGGAAGACTACTTGAAGTGAGTTGAAGACAACGGGAGATGAGAAAATACAAACGATGATAAATACCTGTTTCTAGTATTTTCCTATAAAGACCATCCTGATGAGAAAGATTTCATGACATACCTCCTTGATGCTTGGCGTTATCTCTCACAATATTTATTCCATTACTTTATTTTTCACTTTTAAGGTTTTATTTTTGAAAAAGGAAAAATCACATGATAAAAAATCAAACAGTATAAATTGAGTACAAAGAATAGTAATTATCTCTCGCATCTAGTTCCCTACCTTTCCAACCCAGAGCCAGCTGCTGTCATATCAGGTTCTTAAAAATACATTAAAATATATAGAATGCTAGAAGAATATTTGTAGTGACTGTGTAAACATATAGGTAAATATACAAACATATACCCATATATGTTCTTTTTACATGTGTAAGAAGCATATGCATATATATTTTTATACAAATGTAGCATATTATACACAGTCTTTTTATACCTTGCTTTTATCATTTAATTTTGTGTCCAGATGAGTGTTCCATTTCAGTATATACAATTATTATTTTTCACTTCTGCATAGTATTCCATTATGTGAATGTTTCTTAATTTACTTAGCCCATCTTCTAATGATGGACATTTAGATTGTTTCCAGGCTCTTGCTATTCTTGACAATAGTAAAGTGAATACACTTGTGCATATGGCTTTATTAACATGTAGAAGAAATCATGTGATGCATTAGTAAAATTTGAATTGCTTGGTCAAATGTGGGAACACTTAAATTTTCAAGAGATATTGTCAAATTGTCCTCACTGGTGGTTGGGCTGATTTATAGTCCCATCAGCAGTGTCTGAGAATTGCTCTAAACTTCAACAAGTTCAGAGTATTATCAAATGCATTTTTAAAAATTATGAATGACATTGAGATGTGCAAAAACTATTTGTAATGTTTTTATATGATTTTTAAAAAAGTTTCCTTCATGTTGAGTGTGGTAGATTGAATCAGGTTCCCCACAAAAAACAGATTCTAGTCAACTTCTAGTCCTGTGGATATAAAGTCATTTGAAAATAGGACCTTCTAAGATCCCATATGGAGAAGGTCAAATTGAATCAGATGGGCCTTACTCAAATTTAACTGATGCCCTTACAAGGAGAGGAAATTTGAAACAGCAGAAATTAGAGGAGACCCCAAAGAATGAGAAAAAGATTTTCATGTGACAAGCCATTTCGGGGATTGCTGGCAAGCCAGCAGCAGATGCTTCCAGGCTCTGGAAGAAAGCATGGTCTAGCAATTCCTTGATGGTGAACTTCTAGCCTCCAAAGCTGTGAGACAATAAATCCCGGTAGTTTAAGCAAACTCATGGCATGGTATTTGTTGTAGCAGACATGGCAAACTGAGACATGGATCTTTCACTAGTTGATTTTAAGCAGTTTTAATATGTTAAAGAGATGAACCTTTTGTACATCTGTTTCAAGTATTTTTCTCGGAGGGGTGTACAGGTAGTTCAGTGGTTAGAATGCTCTCCTTTCATGTGGGAGACCCAGGTTCGATTCCTGGACCATGCACCCCCCCCAAAAAAAACCAATTTTTTTTCCCAGTTTTAGTTCATCTTGACTTTATGATTTTTCCTTCCCCCACAATGAAAACTTTTCCCAAGTTTCTTCAGTTTAAGTCCTTGGTAGCTCTAGAATTTCTTTTACTGTATAGGATTAGGTAGGGACCAAAGTTTGTACATTTTCCAAATAGCCAGCCAGAATTTTATTTATTGTATGCATTCATCTGTTAATTGTCTGCCCACTCACAGCGTGGTCGGGAGCTGTGGGGCTCTAAAATAGTATGCTGAATGAATGGTGAACAATCTATCTCTTTTATGAATTATTAGCTCATTGAAGACAAGTCAAACAGTTAAAAAAAATTGTGACGATCAAGTGGATAAACTAGAAAGTGCGTTGAAATGAAAGTTGTCATGTTTTCTCCCTCTTTGTAATTTTAATCTTTACAGAGAGTAGGTACTTCAAAAATTGCTAACTATGTATTCAAAATCTTAAACAGTTTTTGATTTCAAAGTTGCTTTTCCTGACTGCTCTAAAAGTAAAATGTTCTTAAACTTTTATAGTTTCTCTGATTTTTCAGCTTAATGAAAACTTTCCTCTTTCATTAAATTTCCTTAATTTTGAAGACACTTGTTTTGTGGCTCTGGTTTATTTTGTATCCTGTCTGCCACTCTAGGCTTGAAAGGAGGAAAACACTGGGATCCTCCACTCTTCCTCGTGGCCTGTGGTTCTCCTCCTTGGTCTTGTGCTAGCACTGCTGACAGTGCTGAGATGATTAAAGTGTTGGGGAAACGGGGAAGAGCAGAGCCCAGATCTTTGAATGTGTGAATTGCTTGTCAAATTTTATAGTAATTAGGAGCTAAGCAAAGAAAAGAGAACGTGGCTTCTCTGAACTTTGTAGAATTTTCAGTGACATGTATTTCTTTTAAGATTTTTACATGGACTGAATTTATTAAGAAGACAGATAAATTTCCTGTTCCACCGAGAGAAGAGATTTGTATTTGTGTATGAGCCACAGAGCATTTCATAAATGAAGTCTTGGAAATGGGGTCTTGGAATTGATTCCACTTGATCATCTCTGTGCCACCTTATCCTCCTTTTCTCGTAGAAGAGTGATTATATTCATCTTCTTATTTATTTGCCTCTCTGTTTCATTTATATTGCCAGGCTCTGAATTAGGTATGGGGGATAAAATGATGTATAGCGTAGACACAATAGGTGACTTTGTGGAAGTTAAAGCTTGATTAGGACACGGTGACTTCTCATTTGGGATCAAAACAGGGAGGTGAAGGGATAATGATTACCAGAGATAGCTGGGCATATATTTGAAGTTATTTTTACATTAAAAAAATTTCCCTGCGTTTTCAAAGGAAACTATGTTGTTTCCAAAATTTGGAAATTTAAAAAAAATAATAATTAAAAAAATGCTTTTAAAATCTTATTCATCCGTTGAGCTCAACATTTTGTCATATTTTCTTCTAAGATTCTTATTTGTATTCTTTGCATTAATATAATCATCAGATATATAAAACTATTTGTATTCATATTTTCCATGAATATTTTATTTGTCTATTCATTAATTTTAACCTTTTTTATTGTATAGTATAACATGTATACAAAGCAAAAAAATAAAAAAGCAATAGTTTTAAAAGCACTCTTCAGCAAGTAGTTACAGAACAGATCCGAGTTTGTCATGGGCTACTATATGATCCTCTTAGATTTTACATTCTAGCTGCTCCAGAATATAGGAGGCTAGAAGGCTTAAATATTTTTTTAATCACCGCAATTGACTTTTTTCCCTTCTTTTTTTTGTGAAAAAATAGCCTATGTACAAAAAAGCTGTAACTTTCAAAGCACAGCACAACAATTAGTTGTAGAATATATTTCAGAGTTTGACATGGGTTACAATTCCGCAATTTTAGGTTTTTACTTCTAGCTGCTCTAAAATACTGGAAATTAAAAGCAATATCAATGTAATGATTCAGCATTCATAATTCATTTGTTAAATCCTATCTGCTCTGTATAACTCCACCATCACCTTTGATCTTTCCATCCCTTTCTTTTGAAGTGTTTGGGCTATGGCAATTCTAAATTTTTCATACAGGAAGGGTCTGTCACTAATATGCGGTAGGGAGATAGAACTAACTATCTGATGTTCTGGAGAGGCTGGGCTAGGTTTCAGGACTTCTCTGGATCAGGGATCCATCTGAAGGTTGTAGGTTTCTAGACAGTTACTCTAGTGCATGGAACCTAGTTTGAAATGATGTGTGTACCCTAGAAAAGCCATGTTTTAATCCTAATCTCATTTTGTAAAGGCAGCCGTTTCTTCTAATCCCTGTTCAGTACTGTATGTTCAATGAGATTGTAGATGCAATTAGATCATCTCCCTGGAGATGTGATTTAGTCAAGAGTGGTTGTTAAATTGGATTAGGTAGAGGGGTGTCTCCACCCATTTTGGTGGGTGTTGATTAGTTTCTGAAGTCCTATAAAAGAGGAAACATTTTGGAAAATGAGAGAGATTCCGAGAGAGCAGAGCTGAACAACATAGCCATGAGAAGAAGAGTCCACCAGCCAGCACCCTGTGGAGATGAAGAAGGAACATGCCTCCCGGGAGCTTCATGAAACAGGAAGCCAGAAGAAGAAGCTAGCAGATGACGCGGTGCTCGCCATGTGCCCTTCCAGATGAGAGACGAACCCTGACCGTATTCACCATGTGTCTTTCCAGATGAGAGAGAAACTCTGACTGTGTTCGCCATGTGCCCTTCCACTTGAGAAGAGAAACCATGTACTTCATCGACCTTCTTGAACCAAGGTGTATTTCTCTGGATGCCTTTGATTGGACATTTCTATAGACTTGTTGTAATTGGAACATTTTCTCAGCCTTAGAACTGTAAACTGTAAACATTTATTAAATTCCCCTTTTAAAAAGCCATTCTGTTTCTGGTATATAGCATTCCGGCAGCTAGCAAACTAGAACAGAACCCTTGTGGAATCTTATATATTGCCTTAGGTGTTCTTTAGGATTGGCTGGAATGGTCCTGGTTGGGGGGTGGCTGGCTATGATAGGTAGCAAGGTCTAACTGAAGCTTGTGTAAGAGCAACCTCCAGAGTAGCCTCTCAACTCTATTTGAACTATCACTGTCAGTGATACTTTATTAGTTACATTTCTTTCCCTCCTTTTGATAAGCATGTAATTGTTGTTCCCACAGTGCCAGGTCTGGATTCGTGCCTGGGAGTCATCTCCCATGTTGCCAGGGAGACTTTCACCCCTGGAAGTCATGTCCCATGTAGGGGTGTGGGCACTTGCAGAGGTGGGCTTAGAGAGACTGAGGCCACATCTGAGCAACAACAGAGGTCTTCCAGAAGTAACTCTTAGGCATGCCTGTAGGTAGTGTAAGCTTGTCCACTACCTGCATAAACTTCACAAGATTAAGCCTTCATGATCGAGGGTATGACCTATTGATTTGGGTGTCCCTGAAGTTTAACACAGTATCAGGAGATTCCCTGATGGTATATTCTTTCTCCCATCCCTCAGGGGACTTTGCCAATACTTTTTGATTATCTGCTTTATATACTTTAGGATGTATCCAGGTATTACAATAATCTATACAAGATTAAAGGACCTCTTTCTTATCCTGGGCTCCCTGTGTTTCAGCTGTTCAAATGAGCTATACAGATAGGTTGAATTAGATTAAGCACTACAGAAAATTTCAGTTCCAGACCAAATAAACTTTCTTCCATCAGTCTCAAAGAGTATGTGTGGTTCTAAATATAGATACTGTCTCCCATACCCCTATGTTCTGAATTACTTTAACCCCAATCTGTTCAGATTCATTCTTATCTCTAAATATCAGGTTATATATATATATAAAACAGCCTCTCAAAATCCAGAATAATAATCACTACTCTGGACTTAATGTGTCTGTTCTAAAAGCTTATAATCTATTTCCCTGTTTTCTTATAAGCATTTTCTAAAGGTGACGATACCATTATTGTTCTTTTATTTCTGGCTAATTTTGTTTTACCGAATGGCCACATGTTCATTCACATTGTTGCATGCCTCATGACTTTGTTCCTTTTTATAGTATCACAACCTTTGTTCATAATACACTGTCATTCACCAATCTACTTCTCAGTCAGTGCATCCTTCAGCCATCCGCATTCATCCAGCATCATGTATAGGGCCCAAAGTCCACAGTCCATCAACATTCTCAATTTCAGATAATTTCATTGCTCCCAAGAGAAAGCAAACCAATTAACACACCCTCACCAGATAGGAAATCTAAACCTCCTCTTAACTCTTGTCCCTCACCCCATTATTTACCTCTGCTATTGCTGTGGTGGTGCTGATGGTTTCCTTTTGAACATAACTCACAGAATGCAGTAGCAGTTTTCCCTCTGTACCCTGGACTTAAACATTCTTTGTACAAGAATCATATCTTTGAAGTAATTGTTGCGAGAACTAATTCATATTTCTAGTGTTAATCAATGGGACACATAGGTCTATACAACCCCTTTCAATCTTGTTCATCTTCAATATGGTAATAATACTTCTAGACCCACTAGCGATTCACCTTCACTCCTATCTATTCCCTTACATTGGAGTTCAACCTCATTAACTAATGGTTCACCCATCTGTAGCTTCTGTGTATCTCCAAGTGCCCTATACTCTGTATTATAAGTCTCTGATTATACCTTTATGCTGGTCATAAAAGTGGAATCATACAGTATTTATCCTTTTGCATCTGGCTAATTTCACTGAGCATTATATCCTCAAGGCTCATCCATCCATCTTCGTCATGTGCTTCCAGATGTCATTTTGTCTTACTATTGCATAATATTCCATGGTATGTATATACCACATTTTACTAATCCACTTGTCTGTTGATGGGCATTTGGTTTGTTCCCATCTTTTGGCGATTGTAAACATGCTGGTATGAACATTGGTGTGCAAATGTCTGTGTGTCACTTCTTTCAGTTCTTCTGTGTATATACCAAGTAGTGCTTTTGCTGGGTCATAGGGCAACTTGATATTTAGCTTCCTATGGAACCGCCAAATAGTCTTCCATAGTGGCTGTACCATTATTCATTCCCATCAGCAATGCATGAGTGTCCCAGTTTCTCCACATCCTCTCCAACATTTATAATTTCCTGTTTGTTTAATAGTAGCCATTCTTATAGGTGGTAGGTGGTATCTCATTGTAGTCTTGATCTGCATTTCCCTTATAGCCAATGCAAATGAGCATCTCTTCATGTGTTTCTGAGCCATCTGTGTTTGCTCTTCAGAAAAATGCCTAGTCACATCTTTAGCCCATTTTATAATTCAGTTGTTTGTTCTTTTGTTGTTGAGTTGTATGATTTCTTTGTATACACAGGAAATCAAACCTTTGTCCAATATATGATTTCCAAATATTTTCTCCCATTGAGCTGGCTGCCTCTTCACCTTTTTGACAAAGTCTCTTGAGATACAGAAGCATTTGATTTTGAGGAGTTCCCATTCACTATTTTTTCTTTTCTTGCTTATACTTTGGGTATAAAGTTTAGGAAGCTACCTCCTATTACTAGGGCTTGAAGATATTTCCCTACATTTTCTTCAAGAAGCTTTGTGGTGCTAGTTCTTACATTTAGGTGTTTGATCCACTTTGAATTAATTTTGTGTAGGGTATAAGATAGGAGTCCTCTTTCATTCTTTTGGCTATTGATATCCAGTTCTTTCATGCCCAATTCTTGAAAAGACTATTTTGTCCCAGTTCAGAGGATTTGGGGGTCTTGTCAAATAATCAGTTAACTGTAGATTTGGTGGTCTATTTCTGCACTCTCTATTTGAGTCCATTAGTCAATGCTTCTATGTTTGTGCCAGTACCATGCTGTTTTGACCACTGTGGCTTTATAATAGGTTTTAAAGTCAGGGAGTGTTAATCTTCCCACTTTGTTCTTCTTTTTTAGGATGCTTTTATCTATTCAGGGTCTCTTTCCCTTCCAGATGAATTTGGTGATTAGCTTTTCCAAATCTTCAAAGTAGGTTGTTGGTATTTTGATTGGTACTGTGTTGAATCTGTAGATCAGTTTGGGGAGAATTGATATCTTAACTATATTTATCCTTCTTATCCATGAGCAGGGAATGTCTTTCCACCTATTTAGATCTCCATTGATTTCTTTTAGCAATGTTATGCAGTTTTCTGTGCATGAGTCTTTTACATCCCTAGTTAAGTTCATTCTTAAGTACTTGATTCTTTTAGTTGCTGTTTTTTTTTTTTTTTTTTAAA
>PVIY010047766.1:0-17671 GCA_004026745.1 Myrmecophaga tridactyla | reverse complement strand
AAGGGTAAGAAATACTATGCTCTTTGAAGAAATATAAAACTGCAAGATATTTATATTATATTGTGAGGTTTATGAAATCAGGAAATCTTGAAGCAACCTGTCTTCCCAATCATGATGGTGCTAGGTAATTTACTAGAATGTGTCTTGTTAGTAAGGATAGGCAATTCTTTTCAACATAGTTACTCCCTTCTTGTTTATCAAAGTAATAAAGACTGCTTAGTTAACAGAGGGTAGGTTTGGGATTTTAATTACACCAAACCCATGTGATGGCCTCCATTTTCTGTCACCAAGCAAGTGATTTAACACATTCTAAACCCAGATTATATTTTTTTTAAACAGCCTGTTTTGATTTTTACTCTATCAAAAACTGATTAGACAAGATTTTTTTCACCTTTTTGGGAGCAAATCCTCTTCCGAATAATATTCAAATGCTGTTGTGTATTACCTGCAGAACTGCATACCTCATCTTTGTCAGGTTGCTAAGCATTACTCATTTGCCTCTCAATTTCTGCAAAGTGTTCATCTACCATGTTTTACTCCTAGCAGAAGTTTCCATAAACATCAGCCCCACTCTCCAGCAAGGGCTCAGCGTTCATTGGATGGTACTTCTCTGTCACTTTCCGTGTCCATTTTGCTCCCAACCAACATGACTGGCATGCTTTCTCATACCTCTTTGCTCAATGATTTGGTTCTGCCCTGGCCGGAAATCCTGAAAGCTGTGCTGGTTGACGAAGCTGTGAACAGGATGAAAACCTGGCGGTTCACGATGCACAGGTCCCATCTGGATGCAAACTGCTCAGTGTCCCCTGGTCCAGGATCTCCAGCATTGACTGCGACTAGTAGACCTCGGTACACCGCAGTAGACGTCCTCAGTGGTGGGCCCTGTTTCTCGTGAAGGTGCCAGTCAGGAAATGCACCCTCAGTGTACTCTGTGCTCGTGCGTGGTTCCTCTGCTTCTCCTGCCACTGACGCCTTCACATCTGCTACATAAACCTAACACCATGGCTTTCCAACCAAACTCTGTCTTTTGCCTCCAGCAGCAGCACACTCAAAGCAGCAACTGCGCCAGAGAGCTGTGACCTTGAGTAAAACTGCGAGGACAGCAGCTGTAGAGCATGCACTAAGCCGGGTGGCAATACAGCTCAGTGGGCTGTGCAAAGTATGACAGTTGAAGTTTATTTTAATCTTGAAAAAGAAAGTTCCAAGATCTGTTTTAAATACCTACATCAAAAAATATAGATTTTTTTAATAGGACACATGACACAGGATTCACTAAAGATTAATGATTGTGCTCTCTTTAAGAAAGTTGGATTTTCGAGAAGGATGTAGGAAAAAAATAGTCTCAAAAAATTTTCACTTTGGAGGATTCCTTGAACTTATGTTAGCCTTATCCAAAAATGAGTGGTGTTATGACAAACAAAAAGCTCTTGAAAGGCACTGGACAAACATCAAGGACAGTGCCTTACATTTATGGCATGTAAAGTACCTTAGTCAAAAAAAAGATGGGCAAATCACACAGGTGGGCTTTCCCCTAAATCAATGGACTTATGCTGTATACACATGTGCCTTGGTTTAGAATTGCATAAGTACAGCTTGGTCTATTTTTCCCGGGGGTGGTAGAGGTGGGATTTATGATTTATAGGAATCTGGAGCTGAATAAAATTTTCTTGTAAATGGCAAAGCAGGTGAGTTCCCATTTGTTATAAAACACTGCTGTGGTTTAGCTAGTGTGAGACATAAGTGGACAGAATAGACAGCCTCCCCAAATTCCCTTCCTTTTAAAATCTATTTTTATGTATATTCAAGGACAATGGAGAGCTTGCTGAGAGGACTAAACTTAAATGCTTTTAGCTGACCCAAAAATTCATGAGCCACCCTCTGATGACTTCTCAGGTGACTGAAGACAAAGTGGCTAAATAGCAGTCTGCATCCCATTATTTCCTCTCCAAACCATATAAAATCATAAGAATGGAAAAGCAAATGCTATACCTAAATAAGGCCAGACAATAAATATTTTTGCTTTTGCAGGGCATGAGAACTCTGTTAAATTCAATCCCGCCATTGAAAGCAACCACAGAAAATATGCAAATGAATGAATACTCCAATAAAAATTTATTAACAAAAACAAAACAAAACATGTTGGTGGATCAATTTTGCCCTTGGGCTTTGATTTATTGAGTTATGTGCTATGAAATGGTCCTTACTCCTGAAGTACTACTAAAAACTTTTCTGGTTTTTCAGCTAGAAGCCTGAGGTTTTGAAGATGTATTAACAAGATCTCTTCACTTTGGCTGGGCCATAATTTCAAGCCCCAGAGATTGCTTGATATCTAGTATCTCTGTTCAACTTTCAGCCTTATTATGGTGGCCTCTGGAAAGCCTTGACTAGTCTTGCCTACATGTGTTCAGTCAATCCTTCAGGTAAAGATGCCTGGGGAACTGAGCACACAAAAGCCCTCTGCCAACATCCCTCCTCTAAGTAGCCCTGACCTGCAGATACTAACCACTTTGGCTGCTCTGAACTCTGATCTTTGTCAAATAATCTCAGAGAGACAATCTGAGATTCTCTGCAGTTCTCAAAATGGACTGAATGAGTTCTGATTGTGAGCTCATTTACAGAATTTCCTTTCTCTGGAGGATTGCAGCTTTAAGACGCATGTTGTCAAAAGTGTCTTCAAATAGTTTATTCATTTTTAGGGTTATTTAAGGCAGAGTGCATGTGTTCACACCAATAACTGACAGAGTTGTCTTCTTTTTATTTTACTTTTTGGAGTATGTATATATACACACACATGTCAGTGTATACATGCCCCTGTCAAGCAACTATGGTCTAAATTTTCCCTATATTTCTTAAAAAAGTCTTTCTGAAGATTCTGACTTGATTATATCTTTTTAAAGTCATATTTGTTTTCAGATTCCTCCCTTTAGTTTTAATTGCACATGATATACCTCTTTTGGGTTCCTTTATGTTAAAGTTTGTCTTACTCATACCCTAACACACAAATAAAGTATTTCTTCATGTCTTTCAAAAGTTTATTTCAGAACTTTTAACATGTTTAAGTTAAAAGAGATTAGAAGAACACTTGTTCTGTATATTTTTTCCAGGAGTTATGAATCAGTTTATATAATTTTTCTTTTAAATAGTGGGGGAAAGCTGAGTGAGAGATGTGGGAAGGCTTTATTTCCTGGAAGTCTATTCTTATCTTCTTCTAATGATAGAAATAATTCTGAATGAGATTAAAGAAGAGAAGGAATAGACTGGCTTGATAAGAGTGGATTCAAAAATTAAGATTCAAATGACCATGGGAAGTTTAACCTGACTTAACTTTAGGTTGAGATTTTCAGAGGTGTAAAAGAACTAGTCTTTCATTTATATTTGGTTGCTCAAATTCAGCCTGTTCTTACTTGTTTAAGATGAAGACACAATTCTTTTGATTGTGTTGCTGAAAGCTTGTTTCACTTGCTTATTCCTCAAAGTATAAATGAAAGGGTTCAACAAAGGGGCAACAGATGTAGTGAGCACAGATACTCCTTTATTGATGTCCACTTCTTCTTTGGCTGAAGGTTTGATATGGATGAAGATGCAGCTGCCATAGGTGATGGAAACGATGATCATGTGAGAAGAACAAGTGGAAAAAGCTTTTTTTCTTTGCTGAGCTGATGAGAATCTTAGAATGATCTTGATGATATATACATAGGAAAGAATCACACCAACAGTGTGATAATGACTGTCAGTACTGCACAGATTATAACCATTTGTTCTATGAACCAAGTATCTGAGCATGAAATCTTAAATAGAGGAGATGTGTCACAGCCAAAGTGATTGATGGTGTTGGAGTCACAGAATTCCAGCTGGAGGCCCATGCCAAGGGGCGTGATGATGATCATGAACCCAGAGATCCAGCAGCAGAGGTCAAAGATGGTGCACACTCTGTTGCTCATGATGGTCATGTAATGAAGGGGCTTACAGGTGGCCATATAGTGGTCATAGGACATGGTAGCTAGGAGAAAAAACTCGGTGGCCCCAAAGTGTCCAATAAAAAATATTTGACTGGCACAAGCATTATAAGTAATGGTATTATCCCCAGTTGATAAGCTGTACAGGAATCGGGGAATACAGACTGTTGTGAAGGAGATTTCTAAGAAAGAGAAGTTTCGAAGAAAAAAATACATGGGTGTTTTAAGATGGGAATCCATGAAGGTAAGAATGATAATGGTCAGATTTCCAGTGACACTCAGCATGTAGGTGAGAAATAAAAAGGCAAAGACCAGAACTTGCAGCTGTGGGTCATCTGTAAGTCCCAACAAGATGAATGTGGTTATAGCTGTGTGATTTCTCATTGTTACCTTTGGTATTTTAGACAATCTGCATGCAAAAAATCAGAGATAAAGTATCTGAACTCTTCTCAGTTGTCAGAAATTATTTAATATATCAGAAAGGAAAAATATCAAATGACCTATCCCTCTTATTTATTATGGGTTCAGTGATTAAGAATCTTATTTGTAATGGATTCTATTGAGAGAATTTTTAAATTTTATTCCTTTCTCTTTCTCAAGAACTCACAACAACTGTTGCATGTTATATCTATGGCTTCTAAAATATATTCTCCTTTCTGCAACAAAAAATAATGATCACATTTTAAATATTTCCTTTTGGATGCTTTAATATCATGAAGATTTCTCTTCTAAAAGGTGCTTCCTAATCCTCATTCAGAAAGCAATTAGAAAATATGGAAGAAACAAAACCAAAACTAACAAGAAACTAAAAGGTGATCTAATTGAAAGTATTAAATGGCACCAAGGACTTGTGGGATTAAAATCTGTAAAGAATTCAACATGGTATTTGACTACATAATTCTCATTTAAATATTTTCTATTTTTCATCAGAAGTGTTTAGTATAGCCTCTGTCATTCTCATGTTTTAGAAGGCAAACTAAGTAGATCTGGAGTTTGAGGTCCACCTAGGAAGACAGCATTAAGGAGATATCATGCCCTATAAATTGAGACTTCTAAGGACCATATTTCATGACTAATGATGACCTAGAATCATATGATCCCCGTTAAAGACTAAAGGTCTATTTTAATTAGCTTATTTTTTAATGAATTTAAAAGATATGGACTAATTGTATCCTTGAGCAAAAAAAAAAAAAAGGCCATTATGAAGAAGAACTCTACAGTAAATGACTCAAACTACCCCTACAATTATTTAAAGTGAAATATCCAGCATGGGGGAAATTTTTAAAAAAGCTGTTTAAAGACACATAACTACATGACTGAAAACTAAGATAGATACAAAAGTTGAAAAGATCCACAGAAAATGCAGATTTTGAAATTTTCAAACACATTACATTAACACAAATAAATGTATTTATGACATTACCTAAAATAAAAATTTCCACAGAAACTATAAACAAAAATAAAATTTAAATTGCAAAATAAAAATGTACAGAAGATGAAATTGACAAACTGAATAATAAGAGAACAGATTAGACACAGGTGAAGAAATAAAGGAACTGACAGATAAATCAAAGTTAAACATCCAGACTAAAATACAAAGAGACAAATATATGAAAAATACTGATTTAAAAAGTGATTGCTATATGGGATTCAGTAAAATTCAAATAAATATATAATTGGAGCACTGAGAAAATAGACAAAGAATGAAAGAAGATTCAATATTTAAAGAAATACTGGCAGAGGGACTTCCATGTCCTCTCAATTTGGAATCAGAAGATCTGGAAATCTTCTCACTCTTGAAACAAATTTTTAAAAAAGAAAAGATATGTTAAACAACAGCTTTTAGATACTGGACATCAGGTAGTAAAGGTAAGCAATCCATGACAGAGGTAAGAAAATAAGGTAAAACTTTCAGTTAACTCAGTTCACTGATGAAAGAGAGTCTCCACCTGCAGCACAGAAAAGTAGCATCCAGCAGAAGACCAGTGGTCTTCCAGAGTTAAGAAGACAAAGCTAGAAGTTTGAGGAAGCTAGGGCAGCTAGAGGTCTGAAGGCAGAGTACAACAAAGGAGGCAGCTACAGAAAGAAAGAGTAAGAATGGTGAACTCAGGAGATCTTCAAAGGGGAATCCTCAGATCTTCAACTGAGTAATGATCATTGAATGCCTGTGAGGAAACCACTGAGGCTGGGAAAAGGACTGTTCACAAATACCAGAAAGAACAATTCTTGCAGATGAAACAGGACTGGGAGAAATTCCTTTTCCCACCAGGTTAAGTAGAACACCTTGTAATTCAAGGGGAATTCCACAGAATACACTGAAGGTTATTGCTTCAACAGTGTAGCAAAATTGTCTCTAGATTAAAATGATCTGTTCTGGTTCCACCTGACAGAGGCAAAGTCATGCCTCAAAAAAATCAAACTGTTTCCAAATAACTTAAGCGCATGCCAAAACATAGCTAAGGAATATTATAAATAATATGCAGCACAAAATAATTCAGAATGTCTGAATCCATTGGAAACTTACTAGGTATGTAAAGACACATTAATTATCACCTATAATAAAGAGATATTAAAATATAACAACAGAGCCAGAAAAAGAATAGATGAAATAAATAGTTGACAAACACATTAAAACCATTTTAATAACTATATCCCACATACTCAGAAGGTAGAGGAAATGTGAGTACATTGAATGGATATATTACAGATAAAAATAACTAAATGAAAATTTTAGAGATGAAAAATCCAATTTCTGAGATGAGAACTACATTGGATGAGAGTTAAGAGCAATTTAAACAGTGCAGAAGAAAAGAGTAGTGATTGTGAAGAAACAGCATTAGAAACTACTCAAAATTAAAAGAAGAAATGACAAAAATATGGGGAATCCATGTGCTCTGGGAAAATTCTAAAGAAGACATTATATGAGTAACTGGACTCACCAAGGAGAAAAGAGAAAAAATATGAAGGAAGAGTAGCTTTACATTAAAAAATTTTGTTGAAAAATATAAAATCTTATAATCTAACAGCTCTACAAATTAAGCACAAGAAAAATAAAGACCCACAAAGCCACAGTATTACCAAATTGTTTGAAAGGATTATGTACCCTAGAAAAGCCATATTTTAATCCTGATCCATCTTGTGGAGGCAACCTTTCTTTTAATCCCTATTCAGCACTGCAGATTGGAAACTTGATTGGATTATCTCCTCAGAAATGAGGCACGCCCAATTGTGGGTAATGACCTTTGATTAGAGGGAGATCTGACTCCATCCATTCCAGGTGGGTCTTGATTAGTTTACTGGAATCCTTTAAAAGAAGAAACATTTTGGAGAAAGCAATGAGATAGCCACGAGAATCATGAGAACCCATGCAGCCAGAGACCTTTGGAGATGAAGAAGGAGAACACCCCTGGGGGAGCTTCATGAAACAAGAAGCCTGCAGAGAAAGCTAGAAGATATCTCCATGTTCTCCATGTGCCTTTCCAGTTGAAAGAGAAACCCTGAATGTCACTGGCATTCTTGAACCAAGGTATCCTTCCCTGGATGCCTTAGAGTGGACATTTTTATAGCTTTGCTTTAGTTTGGACATTTTTCATGACCTTAGAACTGTAAAGTGCAACTTAATAAATCCCCCTTTTAAAAAGCCATTCTGTTTCTGGTATATTGCATTCTGGCATCTGGCAGCTAGCAAACTAGAATGCCCACCATAATTAGAAAATCTTGTAAGCATCCTGTAATAAGAAATAAACATTTTTTTAAAGCAGGAAATAGATATAAATGATATCAGAATTTTTACCTGAAGTAGTGAAGGCCAGAAGACAGTGAAACATTTTTAAACCATTGAGCAAAAACCTAAAACACTGAATTAAAATTTTATACTCAGCAAAAATAACTTCAATAAATGAAGATGAAATATTTTCTTTCTTATACCAACATAAGTTGAATGAGTTCATTACCAACAGATCTATATTAAAGAAATATTAAAGGGAGTCTTTCATTCAAAAAAGAATACAATATGATGGAAATCTGAATGAACACAAGTGGGCATTATGTCAGCATTGAAAAAGTTAAATAAGTGTCTAGATGTATAATACATTTTCAAGAAATTCACTTCAATAGATAATTAACTATTTAAATTAAAAATAATAAAAAGCATTATGCTGTTTATAATATATGTAGTTAATAACAAATGGGAAAAGAAGTCAACAGTGGTAATATCATACTATTTTCAGAGTGGTATGAAATGACTTGAAGGTAGTTTGTGATAATATTACATACACAGACACACACATCTGAAAGCAGTCACAAATTAAGTCAACATAAAGACAAAAATATTACAAACAAAGCATGGAAGCTTATTATGTACTTAATCCAAATAAAGGTTGATAAAGAGGAAAAATGGGAATAAAGAACAGAAGGAACAAATAGAAAATAGTCCAAAATACTCCATAAAAATTCAGGTAGTGTTATTTTAGATAAAAAAGCAGGACTCAATTTTATGCTACCTCAAAAAAATTCACTGTAAGCATAGAGGCAAAAATTCATTTTAAAAAGGATAAAAATCATGCTATCACTAATCAAAGAAACCTGGAGTGGCTATGTTAATATTACACAAAAAGATATCAAAGCAAAGAATAATTTCAAGCATAAAGAGCACCACTTCATAATGATGAAACAGCTAATTTCTTAAGAGGACAAATATTTCCTAAAGGCTACATTCTACATATCAGTGTTTCAAAAAGAAAGAACCAAAAATGTACAAAAGTGCAAGAAAAGATAGACAAATTGGCAATCGTTGTAAGAAATTTCAGTGTCCCTTTTTCTAAAAGTGAAAGAACAATGGATGGAAAATCAGTACAGGTATTAAAGACTTGTAAAAAAACTTTTAACCAGTTTGGCCTAATTGATATTATAGAGCACTCCCACCACTACTCGCAAAATAGATATTCATTTCAAATGCACACAGAGCATTTACCAAGATTGAGCACAGAGCATACTCTGTTCTACCAAATAAACATCAATGAATTGAAAAGGATTAAGTCAATATAAAGCATGTTCTCTGACCAAATGGAATTAAATTAGACATACAAGATAGAAAAATAAATGGAAACCCCTCTATCCCAAATATTGGAAAAGTAAGTAATGCAATTCTGTATAAAACAAAGGTCAAACAAGATTTTTAAAAAGTTATCACTGATATTAAGAAAAATGGAATTATGACATGAAAACTTGTGGAATGCAGCTAAATCAGTACTTGCAGGGAAATTTATAGAATTAGAAATCCTCTCAAGAACATCCCAAATCAATTACCAATCATCCAACCAAAGAAAACATTTAAAAAGGGGAGAAGCAACTGCAAACTAAATAGAAGAAAAGAAATAATAACAATACAGCAAAATCAATAATAGAAGACAGAAAAATAAGAGAGACCATTAGTGAAGTCAAAAGATGAGTTTCAGAGAAGATGAATAACATTGATGAAACTACTGCCAGACTGATCAGAAAAGAAAGAGGGCATATAATTTATCAATATCAGTAATCAAAGATATAACATCAATACAGATTATGCACGTATTAAAAAGCAAAGACAGCATTTAAAAATAAAACAACTCTGTAAATAGACTTGGCAACTATTATGAATGGAATTTTCTTTGAATGATAAAAATATACCAAAGATATTCAAGACACAATGTCTAGTCTACAGAGCCCTATTTCTATGAAAATAAAAAATGTATATTTAATACATACCCTAAAGAAAACTTCAGGCTCAGATGGCTTAACTGGTGATTTCTACCAAACAGGTAAAAAAAAAAACAAAAAACTACACAATTAAAAAAAATTATTTGTTGAAAGCAAAAGATGTAACATTATTTAATGGGGTTTCCCATGTGTAAGCTCACCATATATATTATATCCACAACATAAAGGAGAAACTTAAAGTGTCCTATAGAGTTATAAGATTTCTATAGTACAACTCAACTGGTAAAATATTGATACTAAACAGTCTATGAAATGTTAAGTCTTTATTCTTTAATTTGTAGAATGCATACACAAACTTTTAAAAATGTTATCATTAAATATAAAATAGATCAAGTGAAAATTTAAATGGAACACTAAAAATTGTTCAATGAAGGCATAAAGGGAGAAACAGAATAATGAACAATAGCAGTAATAAAAAAATAAACAAGGAATAAAATGATAGATCTAAATTCAGATACAAGTAGTTAAGTTGAATGGTATAAGCAAACCCTTTAAAATACAGGAACTATAAAAATGGATTTAAAACATGGCCCATCTTGAAGCTGTATACAAGGAACTCAATTAAAATATTCTGACATTAGTGAAAGAATGGAAAGAAAAATAGTATGCATACAATCATTAAAAAAAAGCTAGAGAGGCTATATTAATATCAGATGAAGTAGATTTCAGTTCAAAGAAAACTGACAGATCTACAAAAGAAAATTGTATAATGATAACTGAGTCATACCTAACAGCATTGCATCAAAATATGTGAAGAAAAAATGGACAGAAATGAAATAAGAAATAGATAAATCTGCAATTACACATGTGGCTTTGAAAATTTTCTCTTACTAATTGATAGAATTAACTGACTGAGTATAAAACAACTAAACAATGCTCCAATCAATCAGATATAATTGATACTTATAGAACCATCCCCCCAACAACAGCAGAGCAGACATCCTTTTCACATGTACATGGCAGATCTACCAGATAAACCATGCCTTGGATAACAAAAAAAACTCAACAACTTGTAAAGAATTAAAATCATACAGAGGATGATCTCTAACCACAATGGAATCAAAATAGAAATCAATAACAGAAAGAGAGCAAGAAAATCCCCAAACCCTTGGAAATTAGACAACACAATTCTAAATAATTTATAGTGAAAAGAAAGGCTTATAGGAATTTTTTAGAAACATAATTGAACTGAATGTAAATGAAAATCTAGCATATCAAAGTATGTGGGACACAGCTAAAGTAGTGCTGAAAGAGAAAGTTTTAATATTACGTGCTCACATCAGAAAACAAAAATGATCCCAAATAAAATAAATAATCCTCAACATATGAAGCATGCAATGAAAAGCAAAAATATAGATGAGAAATTTATGCTAGATAAACCTCCAATACGCCTTTACATCTAACATCCCCTTTTTAGAGCTGCAGTGGATTGCTTATTTATTGTTCTGTCTTCTCAGTTATACTGACCAGTAATATTCTTGAGATCAGCAAGATCTTAAACAAACTATTGTATCTTGTTCACAATCATTTACTCAGGTTTTAATCCATTTCCTGGAATATAATTTTTTCTCAGTATAATATGAAAAATGAAATGAAAATTCACAGTCATTTATGGACAACTACTGGGGTATCTGCTTTACTGATATTTCAAGATTCTGGTTGAGAAAAGTCTTTTGCTCTTAGAATCTATCTACAAGGCATTGCGTTCATTTTGAAGAGATTGTCTTCAATAAAAGAGTTTAAATCATACTCCCATCAGCTTTCTGTACAATTTTTGAGCAGTAAGACATAGTCACTCAGGCTGGGTGTATCAATTTCCTGGCTGCTGAAGCAAATTCCATTCAGTGGTTTGTCTTAAACAGTGGGAATGCATTGGCTCATGGTTTTGAGGCAAGTAGAAGTCCAAAAATCAAGATGCCATTAAGAAGATGCTTTCTCCCTGAAGATTGGGGCTGCATGCTGGCCATCAATGGTCTTTGGCTTTTCTTTTACAGAGCAATGCATATAGTGGCTTTTCTTGGCTTCTCTCCTTCTCTTCCAAGTTTTGTTGATTTCCAACTTCTGCTAATGAGGAATAAGAGCCATGCTGATTCATCTGATCTACACCTTCACTGAAGTAACCTCATCAAAAGGTCCTGTTTGCAAGAGTTCACACCCACAGGAATGGATTAAGTTTAAACATGTTTTTTTTTTCCTGGAGTACCTAACTCCAAACCATCTGACAAGGCATTTCATCAGCTCTACTTGTGGCAACTGCAAGGTCTTTTTACTACAATTATTCAAATATGACTATGCAAAAAAAAGTTATATAAAATGAGCATAAGCTAATATAGTCTTTAAAAATTTCTAGATAAGAACTAATAATTTGAACTGAATTGTAGTCATCCAAACTTTTTGCTAAAATGTCACTAAAATTGTGCTAGGACTCTCTTTTATATTTTGCTGATGATATATAAGGAGTACTACTCAGAATGTAGTCCAGTTAGTGTGGAACTGGAATTTTTGGGGGATGGCTTTTGATTGGATAGTTACTTGTAGCCATGACTTGCTCCTTTTCTTCCCTAAGAAAATGGTCTCAGATAAAATTTACATATCAAGGTACAACATTAAAGGTTTTTAGGCCTATCAGAGAGAGCAAGCACTGATTCAGGGTCATGAATCCTGTTGAGAATCTATCCTGTTCTGCAAACCCATACTTGTAATTTCTGCAAGAGCACAAATTGAAAAACAGGTTCCCTGCAGCTGACCCTCCTTCTTGCATTCATTTCTTTTTCCTTTGCTATTGTGAACTCTAGAAAAAGTCCCTGCTGATCTTGGGTACTATTCCAACATGCAAAATAACCCTTTTGTACTGCTAGCTACCTAATTCCAAATCTTGTCTCAGAAATTTTCTAACTAATTCTTGTGCAGATGTGGCTTACTGATTTCTGCTTCATATGTTTAGACTTAAAGAGTATTTTTCTTAATGAGATATTTTATAGATGAGATGTCAGACCAAAGTTCAAGTTGGGAAGATATATTTATGTATTTGATATGAGGTATCTATGCATGTGTGTGGTGCATGTGTAATGGCAGTGGGAACAGTAGGTGTCACACTGGATATTGCTGCAAATTTGACTGCTTCATTATCCATCCACTTTACCGTTACAAAAAACAGACTTCATTTGCTTCCACGATTAATATTATCAAAGATGAAATGTCATTCCAGAAATGAAATGAATTTCTCATCTTTATTTACTATCCCTTTAAACATATATGTAATTATTACTTGTAATTATATATATATATATACTTATTAAATATTAATTAAAGTATCGTATATCTCAGTTTAGGAAAATAATTGTAAATGTTATTAAATATTTTAACCTTATTTCAGAAAAGAAAAAATAATTGATGTGAAAAGTATGAAAATACTTACTTTATTCCATCATTCAGCCTTCAGTTTTTGTTTTATCTACATAGCTCTTTAGTAAAACTTATAATTAATCATAAATGTGTTAATAGTGACATGGATATAATTTGTTGTCAAAGATGGTTGTGGGAATACATGCATAAGCTATCTCAGTTTTCATATCCTTATGTCTAACATTTTATCATGAATCACATCAGTCTTTTTCTGCATAATCTGAGTACTGATGAGATGGAAAGTAAATGGGTAGGGGAAGATCAGAAATCTTCTTTGAATCTTTAAGAGTTGAAAATCTCACCCAAGAATCTTAACACAGATTGGGCCCTTGAGACTTTCACCATGGACAAGACTGATGTTTTATATGGTGAAATTTGTAACAGGTGTGAACAACTAAGTAAAAACAAGAGTGTCCTTGGTGATCCTACTTCAAAGTCACTAATGAATTTAAAATATAATTAATATAGCATAATAAAACAAAACAAAGTGAGCTAATGCAACTAGGAATTGGAATGGAGTCCTTGGAGATTAGAAGATGCATTAATGGCACCAAAGTCAAGATAAATTATCAGTCTACCAAATCTTTTGCCAAAATGATGAGTCAAGTAATATTTTGTTCTTTATTTAATTCATATCTCATTTAGTGCCAATGACATAAAACAATTTTTCAAATGTTTATTGGTAATTTATATTTTATCTATGAACAGAATGTTACTGCTCTTTGGGTTTCTTTATAAATGAATGTTGTTTTCCTCACTGACAGTTGAAATTGACATATAAGAAATATTAGGAAAAGTCTATATTAGACAACAATTGTCTGGTGTTACATTTATGCCTATTTTCTTCCATTAGCTTTATATCACTTTTATTTGCCATTGGAGTCTGGAGTTTCAGATCTCTATCACTTTTCCACTGAGGCATAACTCCCCTCCCCATTATTTTATATTGGTTATATATTAGTTATTTATTATCCTCAGGTGAAGGAAACAAAAGTTGAAGCTTGTCATTGAGGTTCTTCTTAGGATATTTGCGAGGTTGGTGAGGATTTCTGCCTCTTTTTTTTTCTGTGAATATTATTGAAATATATTCATATACCATATAAACCATCTGAGGTATACAATTGATGTCTCACAGCACCATCACCTAGTAGTGGAATTATAACCAAAATGAATTTTAGAACATTTTCATTACTGAAAAATAAAAAATAACAAATGGACATAAAAAAGAAAAAAAACATCTCATCCCTTGTATCCCCCCTATTATTGACCCCTAGTATTAGTGTGGTACATTTGTTACTTGATGAATGAATAGTAATATATTCCTGTTAACTATAGTCTATACTTTTTCCTATATACCACTCTATCATCAACTCTTTATACAAGCGCATCACATTTGTTCTAGTTCGTGAAACAACTTGTTTGTATATACAGTGTTAATGATACATATCATCCACCACAGGGTTCGCTGTGTTATGCATTCCTGTATTTTAACCTCTAGTTTTCTTTCTGGTGACATGCAGACTATAAATGGCCCCTTTCAAGCATATTCACAGACAATTTAGCACTGTTACTTAATCCCAATAAAAAGCTAACATTTCCAAACATATACGTGTAACATAAAAAATTCTGTACACAGTAGGCAACCACTCCCCATTCTCTAGAGTAATTCCATATCTTGATAGCCTACATTCTAAATTTTATAACCATGAATTTACATATTATAATTAGTTCATATCAGTGAAATCATACAATCTTTGTCCTTTTGTGTCTGACTTATTTCACTCAATATCATGTCCTCAAGGTTCATCCATGCTGTCATGTGCTTCCAGACTTCATTCAGTTACTACTAAATAATATTCCATAATATATATATACCACACTGTATTTATCCATTCATTGGTTTTTGGACACTTGGGTTGCTTCCATCCTTTGGGAAATTGGGAACAATGTCACTGTGATGAGTATAAGTGTTTGTTTGTATCCCTGCTTTCAGATGCGGGTATATACTGAGCAGTGGACTTGAGGAGTCATATGGAAACTTAATATATAGTTTTCTGAAAAACCACCAAGCCATCTTCCACAGGGGCTGTACCATTTTACAATCCCTCCAGCAGTGGATAAACATTTCTATTTCTCCACATCCTCCCCAACACTTGTAGTTTCCTGTTTGTTTAATACTGGCCATTCTAGTAGGTGTGAAACGATATCACATTCTTTTCTTTATTTTTTTGACATGGGTGGGCATCGGGAATCGAACCAGGGTCTCTGGCATGGCAGGCGAGAACTCTGCCACTGAGCCACTATTGCCCGCCTCGCATTGTGGTTTTGATTTGCATTTCTCTGACAGCTAGTGAAGATAAGCATCTTTTCATGTACTTTTTAGCTGTTTTTATTCCTCTTCAGATAAATGTCCATTTATGTTTCTTGCCCATTTTAAAATTAGATTGTCTTTTTATTGTTGAGATGTAGAATTTCTTTATATACTTTGGATATCAAATCCTTATCAGACATGTGGTTTACAAATATTTTCTCCATTGACTTGGCTGCCTTTTAGCCCTCTTGACAAAATCCTTTGAAGCTCAGAAGTATTCAATTTTAAGGAGGACCCATTTATTTATATATATGTTTTATTGCTTGTGCCTTTGGTGTAAGGTCTAAGAAATTATTTCCTATACTATGCCATAAAATGTTTCCCTATATTTTCTTCTAGGAGTTTTATGGAACCGGCTCTTATATTTAGATCTTTCATCTATTTTTTTTCTTTGATCTATTTTAACTTAATTTTATAGGGTGTGAAGTAGGAGTCATCTTTCATTCCCTTGGATATGGATTTACAATCCTCCCAACAATATTTAGTGTAGAGATTATTCTGTTTTATTTGAGTACATTTGGGATCCTTGCCAAAAATAGGTTGACCATAAATCTCAAGGTCTATATCTGAACTCTTAATTTGATTCCATTGATCAATAAGTCTATCATTATGTCAGTACCATGATGTTTTGACCACTGTGCCTTTATAATAAGTTTTAAAGTCAGAACGTGTGAGTTCTTCCAATTCATTTTTATTTATCAAGATGTTTTTGGTTTCTCTTGACCCCTTTCCCTTCCAAATAAATTTGATAACTTTTCCATTTCTGCCAGGAAGGCTGTTGGAATTTTGATTAGCATTGCATTGAATCTGTATATCAATTTGACTATAATTTGCATTTAGCCTTCCAATACATGAACATGGAATGCCTTTCCATTTATTTAGGTCTTCTTTGATTTCTTTTAAGAATGTTTTGTTAGTTGTCTGTGTACAGGTCCTTTACATCATTGGTATCCTGGATACTTGATTAAGTTGTTATTTGTATGACATTTTATTCTTAATTACCTCTCAGACAGCTCATTAATAGTGTGTATAAATGGTACTGAGTTTTGCATGTCAATCTTGTATCCCTCCATTTTGCTGAACTCATTTATTAGCTCCAGTATCATTGTTACAGCTTTTTAAATATTTTCTATATGTAAGGTCATGTCATCTGCAAATTACAAAAATGTTACTTCTTCTTTTCCAATTTGGATTTATTTAATTTTTTTCCTTGCATAATTGCTCTAGCTAGAAATTCTAGCACAGTGTACAATAACAGTGTTGACACTAGGCATCCTTGTTTCATTTCTGATCTTAGAAAGAAGGTTTTCAGTCTCTCACCACTGAGTACTATGTTAGCTGCATTTTTTTCATATATGTCTTTATCATGTTGAGGAAGTTTCTTTTGACTCTTATTTTTTTAAGTGTTTTTATTAAGGAAGTATAATGATTTTTGCCCAATACCTTTGCTGTATCAATCAAGATAATCATGTGATCATGCATTGTATTATGCTAATTGATTTTCTTGTATTGAACCACACTAGCATACCTGGAGTAAAACCCACTTAGTCATGGTTCATAGTTCTTTTAATGTACTTTTGGATTAGAATTGCAGGTATTTTGTTTAAGGCTTTTGCATATATATTCATTAGAGAGATTGGTCTGTAGTTTTATTTTCTTATAGTACCTTTATCAGACCTTGGTATTATGGTGATGTTGGCATCATAAAATAATTAGGAAGTGTTCCCTTTTCTTTATGCTTTTGGAAGAGTTTGAGGAGGGATGAATTGTCTTTATTCTACTTGGAATTTTTGGGAAAATTCCCCTGTGAAGCCATCTGATCCTGGGTTTTTCTTTGAGGTTTTTGATGGCTGATTCAATTTCATTACTGGTGATTGGTTTGTTGAACTCTGCTATTTCTTCTTGAGTAAGTATAGGTTGTTCATTTGGTTCTTGGAAATTGTCCACTTCAAATAATTTGCCCAGTTTATTGGCATACATTGCTCATTATAACACCTAGTGATCTTTTTATTTTCCCAGTGTCTGTGGCAATGATCCCACTCTCATTTCTGATTTTATTTATTTGCATTGTCTCTCTCTTTGTCTTTTTCAGTCTAAGTTTTGTCACTCTTATTGATCTCAAAGAACAAATTTTTGCTTTTATTGATTCTTTTGTTTTTTGGTTTTCATTTCATTTATTTCT
>PVIY010047765.1:0-17665 GCA_004026745.1 Myrmecophaga tridactyla | reverse complement strand
AAAGGGCACAAATACCATGTACCCAGCTGGAAAACATGTGACTGTTGCTGCCACAGTTCCTAAGGCTGAAATAGTTTCAGTAAATGATGACTTTGTCATCTTCAATAGGGATTTGGGTCGACTGGAAACTCAATTTGTTTGATTAAGCCGTGACGAAGCCACTGCACTGCTTGAAACAAAGTAAATGTGCCTTGTTTACTGGCATGCGGTCACTCTCTCCTTCTGTACCTCTTGATCCCTCTCTCCTCTACCCTAGCCTAGGCTGTTTCAAAGAAAAGATGAGTAGGGGAAGAGCAAAGGTCTTCTTACCACCAAAGTGTACCAAAGGCTATATGTACCTTCCAAGTATGCTGGTGAATTTTGGTGTGGGAAGGAACTAAAACTTTATGGCACACTCTCTCTCTCTCTCTCCAGCCAACACAGCAAGCAAACTCACCACCCTCCCTCTGTCTACGTGGGACATGACTCCCAGGGGTATGGACCTTCCTGGCAACGTGGGACAGAAATCCTAGACTGAGCTGAGACTCAGCATCAAGGGATTGAGAAAACCCCTAGAATGAGCTAGGATTCAGCACCAAGGGATTCAGAAAACCTTCTCAACTGAAAGGGGGAAGAGAGAAATGAGACAAAATAAAGTGTCAATAGCCGAGAGATTCCAAACAGTTGAGAGGTTATCCTGGTGGTTATTCTTACACATTAAATAGATAACACCTTGTTAGTCAAGATGTAATGGAGAGGCTGGAGGGAACTGCCTGAAAATGTAGAGCTGTGTTCCAGTAGCCATGTTTCTTGAAGATGATTGTATAATGATATAACTTTCATAATATGACTGTGTGATTGTGAAAACCTTGTGTCTGATGCTCATTTTATCTACCTTATCAACAGATGAGTAAAACATATGGAATAAAAATAAATAATAGGGGGAACAAATGTTAAAATAAATTTAGATTGAAATACTAGTGATCAATGAAAGGGAGGAGTAAGGGGTATGGTATGTATGATTTTTTTTCTGCTTTCTTTTTATTTCTTTTTCTGAATTGATGCAAATGTTCCAAGAAATGATCATGATGATGAATATGCAACTGGGATGATATTGTGAATTATTGATTATATATGTAGAACAGAATGGTCAAAAGTTAAGAATGTTTGTGTTTGTTTGGTGTTTTTTAGTATTTTCAAAAAAAAAAAAAAAGAGTCACCCCGAAGAGAATCTCTTTTGTTGCTCAGATGTGGCCTCTCTCTCAGCCAACATGACAAGGAAGCTCAGTGCCCTCCCCTACTCTATGTGGGACATGACTCCCAGGAGTGTGGACCTTCCTGGCAATGTGGGACAGAAATCCTAGAATGAGCTGGGACTCAGCACCAAGGGATTGAGAAAACCTTCTTGAACAAAAGAGGAAAGAGAGAAATGAGACAAAATAAAGCATCAATGGCTGAGAGATTCCAAATAGAGTCGAGAGGTTATCCTGGAGGTTATTCTTATGCATTAAATAGATATCACCTTTTTAGTTAAGGCATAACAGAGAGGCTGGAGGGAACTGCCTGAAACTGTAGAGCTGTGTTCCAGTAGCCATGTTTCTTGAAGATGATTGTATAATGATATAGCTTTCACAATGTGACTGTGTGATTGTGAAAACCTTGTGTCTGATGCTTCTTTTATCTACCTTATGGACAGATGAGTAAAATGTGTGGATTAAAAATAAATAAATAATAGGGGGAACAAATGTTAAAATAAATTTAGTGGATTGCAATGCTAGTGATCAATGAATGGAAGGGGTAAGGGGTATGGTATGTATGAATTTTTTTTTCTGTTTTCTTTTTATTTCTTTTTCTGAGTTGATGCAAATGTTCTAAGAATGATCATGATGATGAATATACAACTATGTGAAGAAAAAGAATTTCATATTGTATGTTGATTGGTTTTATTAATAAAAATTTTTTAAATGTTAAAACAAAACAAAACAAATAACAAAAAAAAGGTCACTCCCTAAATAAGTAAACATGTGTCTCCTAAGAACAGAGACATTTTCCTATGGAGTCACAATTATCCCTTAGAAAATTTAGCATTAATACTGCACTATTATTTAATATGCAGCCAATATTCACATTTTCCCAATTGTCCAAATGATGTCTTTCATAGCTGTTTTGTTTAGTCCAGAATTGACTAAAGGACCATGAACCACATTTAGTTGTCACATCTCTCTGGTGTCTTTTAATCCAAAGCTGTTTCCCAATTAATTTTTTAATTATGAAGCATCATTGACAAAAAATGTTCAACCTGGATCTGACCAAGCTTTTTGAGCTAACTACTTCCAGAAAATTTGCAGAAAATTCTGGAATAGATGAAAAAATTAAATGACACCAAGAGGAACAACAAGACAAATCCAAACGGTAGGGTATTCTATAGAAGAGCTGACCTGTTTTTCTATAATAACTCAGAAATGGGGACAAAAGGACTGTTCTACGTGAAAAGAGTCTCAAGAAACGAAATAACCAAATACAATACATAGTAAGACTGTGTTTCCTGGTTCAATCGAGCCAACTCCAAACATGGGTTGGGAATTAGATCAAAGAAGGAGTAACAGTTAATTTGTTAAATGTAAATAACCATATTGTGGTTATGTATGAGGTGTCCTCATCTTTTAGAAGTAATTACTGACTTTATGGGTAAAATGTCATGATACTTCATAAAAAGGAAGCAAATATAGCAGCATGGTAATAATAAAGCTAAATGGTAGGTAAAAAAAAAAATTATGGCTCTGCTGTATACAGATGCCCAAGTCACCATTCTGTGCAGTTCCAAGGGAGGTAATGACACCTGGAATCAGCTTATGGGCTTTGGGCAGAGTTCACTTGGGGAAGGGGAGCTAACATGATCTTGTGAGTGGGGACCTCTGGACTAATTCAATGTACTGTCCTTGCTTCTGCATCTGTATGTATTGTAGGAACTGATGTGCTCTCTATACCTGGGTTTCCTCATCCTATACGTCAGATTCTCCTGATTAGGAATTGCTGCATGTAGAAAAGTGTTGGTACCTTTGAGGTCCCATAGTTTTAATGACTCCTTTGAGTGACAAGTCTATGTGACTGATGATTTTAACTGATTGGAGCCTCTGACAAAGAGAGGCAGCCCCCATCTGGTGATGCCTCTTGGGATTTTGGACTTCCCTGACACAGCTATCAGGTACATCCCTTTTGAAAAGCAGCTATTAACTTGCTACTGGGCTCATGTTGAGACTGAAATAAAGGATTTGTGACTCTCTAGGTGGAGAGTGGGTCTCCATTTTGGGGTGAGTCAACTTGCACTCACTGATTAAGTAAATGGGAAGGGTCCAATAAGCTTCTTTTCTCAAATGGCATACTGTATTCAAGAATGTCACTGTTTCAGCTCTAGTGGCATTTTGACTTTACAAGAAAAAAAAAGGCAGCTATCCCTCTGGGAGAAATTTCATCCCCACTTCCCCTCATCCCATCTCCTAGCTTTCCCCTGAATGTCTAGGCCTGATTCACTGATGATTTGGCTAAGCTGAAACCTGATGGGAGTTTTCTGAGTTGCTGCAGCTGATCAACTTTGTGGTAACTATGTAGAACCCAAAATGGATGTAGCTACCACACTCAGTAGACAAAATTCAAGGCCAATCTCACACCTCTCACCAATAATCCTCTTGATGAACAACCTTGTTATATTTCCACTCACTCTTGGGCTGTTACCAATGGCCTAGCTCTTTGGTCTACAACTTGGAAAATTACAGACTGGCAGATTAAAGAAACTCCTTTTTGGGGCTTTGAACTGTGGAAACAAATCATGGCTCCTGATCCAACCATTTGTGTCACTCATTATTGGGGATTGAATCACGTACCCCACAAAATACACGTTCTAAGTCTTAACCCACATTTCTGCAGGTGTGAACACATTTGTTAATAGGACCTTTGAAGATGCTATTATTAGTTAAGGTGTGGTCAAACTGAATGAGAGGAAGCCTTAATCCAGTATGGCTGAAGTCATTATAAGCAAAGGAAACTGGACATGGAAATAGAAGCCAGAAGTCAGTGGAAATCAGAAGAGCAGATACACAGAGTGAGAGAGCAAGCAAGAGATCCCCATGTGATGGAGGATTGCTGGAAAGCTGCAGACTCTTTAAAAAAGCAAGCCCCTCCAATACCTTGATATTGGAATTCTGACCTCCAAAACCATAAAGCAATAAATTCCTATTGTTTAAACCAACCTGTTTATGCTGTCATAGCAGCCCTGGGCAACTAAGATACTCATGTAGGTGTTTATGGAAAGGCCCCATTCTCTGAGGAGAATGACCAGTCAAGGTGCTGATTGAGCTTGCACTGTCCTGATTGCCACCATAGCCACCTCAGTCCATGATTATTTTGGGCATAGTGACATATTCATCGTCATAGACTGAGCACAAAGTAGAGGAATCTATGTTTCTGACGAAAAATTTTTCACTGCTTGCCAGATTTAGTACTCTTGACAAAAGCTGACCCATTTGTCTTGCAGTGAGGGATGCCATCCTACCTGGGTGTGGCCCCGGCTTGCTCCTGGCAAATTGATAACATTATACTTTTAACTCCTCTCTCAGCGCTATTGGTGGTGCTAAATGCTGTTGACTTTTTCAGCTTATAGTTTTACTAGTCGAGTACAATTGTCTGACTCTAGTCACACTATTGTGGCCCCTAAAACTAACCTGTGACATGTTTTTGGCTTTCTGGACCATTTTCAGTCTGACAGTTTTGCACCTCTTATTGCAAAGTCACTTAACAATGGGCTAATGGTCAAGGTATTTGATGGATCTTCCCTGCTACCTTCTGTATTGTTGGGTATTGGAACAGTACCCAACAATCAACTCAAAAAGATCTCAGACTCTATCTCCCTGACCTACCTCACTTACCTCAATGAAATGTGTTCCCAGGAAGGGAACTTTCTGGGTAATGATAAGGTCAAAAGGGGTGGTGGGTTTTTAAGCCTATTTTTAAATTTCAGAATCCTACCCTGGGCCTGATGCTGCTTTCTTTATGGCAATTCTCTAGCCTGGTTGGTATATCCTCTGGGTGGCAGCCCAACCAAAAGGGGGCTTATGAGATTCAAACTTAATTCTGGTTCTGTCACTTGGATTCTCTTGTTGGACTGTTAAGGTCCTCAATCTTAAGGATGATGACTACCTGGTTGAGTACTTTGCTCTCTGAGGCCACTTGTAGTGGATCAGGTGGGAAAAGATGGAGGACATAATGGGTCTCTGAGTTTTAGGAAAAAATGACCTTACCCCTCTTACACCTGACCCTTCTGACAAAGGGTCTGACCAGGAGTGGGGGGAAATTGGGGAAAAGGTGAAGTTACAGCCACTGGAAAGGGATACTGATTTTTTTAGTGGTGGAGGTAGATAAACCATTCCAGCACCTGGGAAAGGAAGAGCTTAGGCCTCAGAAGGCATGGGAGAGAGGAACATTTATGATCTTTTGTCTTTCAAAGCCGTCCCTGGATCCTTTCTTATGAAGGAAAACTCTGGTGCAGCTGTCTTGCACTAGCAAACACTTTAAATTTAACTGACTGTTGGGTCTGTCATGCTCTGTCAGACAGCTCTGATCACAGTTGATTGACATTTCTCTTAACCTTACTAAGTAGTTTATTGAAAAGAGCAGGAAACAGCCCTGCTCCTGCATCTCCCATGCAAAACATCTGTCAACACCGCTGGATATCTTCCCCATCCCTACTCCTGTAGCCTTCACTGGTCATTCTGTGGGGTGGATGAATGCTCTCCAGCTTGTGGTATGGACAGACAGGACAGTTTGTACTTACTGCATTCAGGCAGTTCCTCCATAAAAAAGGACTAGCCTCAAGCATTCAAACACAACCGGAAACTCTAAGGCCTACCAGTCAGCTCGGAGGCTGCAATGGAGGCACTGTCAGGTAACCTGGGCCTCTGTATTAATATAGGTCTTGTTTGAGGGCCTCCAAAAATTTTAAATAGCATTTTCTTTCCAGGTACACCATATACACTCCCAGGTCTGTACTTTTTATGTTGGAAGCCAGGCATTAACTTGCCTCCCTCTTGAAAACATAGTGGTTATAAGACAGCTCCAAGTGTTTAAGGAAACATCACCAGTCGATCACATAGGCCTCTGATAACTGCAAAGAACTATCCAAAATGAGATTACTGATTACTGGGAAGGGCTTCTTGGAAGAATAACTAACTTACTATTTGTCAGCATGTCGTGGGCCGTTAGCTCTATAAGAATTATCCAATTATAAGAGGTGGAAAAATATTTGTCCTGACTTTAGTCAGTGATCAGTGACATCACAGGACCCTGGAAAACATTCAAGTCAGCCTCAACTCACTCCTCAGAATTGTTATGCTTGCTATAATTGCTCTAGATTTCTTTCTTGCAGGCCATGGCAAAGTCTGTGCAATTGACAACATATTCTCCGTGCCTGGATTAAAGCTTTGGGCCAAGTGGAAAGGTCAAAATGAAACAATACCTCGGAAGTGGCCACAACAGACACTGACGGTTTGTGGGATTTGCTCAGCTAAGAAGCAAGGTTGAGATCCAGACTGGGATTGACCTCATGCTGCTACTCGGAGTCCTGTTGATAGTAGCCTTAACTCATCTAAGATAGTAGTTCATTTGCTTAGTTTACACAAGATATTGGCAGAGTCTCCACATAAGGTAAACTCCTAAGATCAGGAAACACATTCCAAACACATCTGTTTTGAATAAATGTATCCACTGAAAATAAATCATTATGCTTGAACTTTTACACAAAATAAGACCAAGCCCGAGTCAACTTATCAAAATATTTATCTGTAGTCATGATTCTGAGAACCAGTTTTACTGCTTTTGCAAGATAGTCAATGCTTGTCCTAGTGACTATGTTGAAGACTATCAGCAATACTCTGTTTATAAGAGAAGTCAAAGGAGAACAGTCTTAGAATATTTTTATTTATTTATTTAAAAAAAAATTTTTTTTTTTACATGGGCAGGCACCGGGAATCGAACCTGGGTCCTCTCGCATGACAGGCAAGCATTCTTGCCTGCTGAGCCACCGTGGCCTGCCCTATTTTTATGTATTTTTATAAGACCTAAGTAAATTCCAGATTCCTGGAGAGAGATGAATTGAGGAAATGCCATAAATGAAATTAAATGCAAGTTTATAAGGCAATACCATTACATGGGAAAAACCACAGTAAGATTTATCTTTTTTTTTAAGTTTTTATAGTTTTATTAATCATCTTGTAAAAAATCTATACAACCATGGGTTAAGTCACTGAAGAACCTTTACTCCTTCTTTTTGCCAGTACCAACATTGGCCTCTGTAGTGCCCTTGACTTTCTTCATTCTGTTCTTGCATTCCTTTCACTGTTTTCTTGAGGTCTTTTTCTTCTCATACAGGCCATTTCTGACAAGTCTGTGTTTGGGTTCATTTTTCTTTGCATAGTCCAAGGAATCACAAATCATGCCAAAGCTAGCTGTCTTACCACCACCAAAATGGGTTCTGTATCCAAACACAAAGGTGACATCTGGTGTAGTCTTGTTCATTTTTAGCTAGGTTTTTTCCAAATTTCTGTCTTAGATATTGTTGTCTTTTCACGATGAAGAACATCAATGACCATTTGTTATCGCTGAAGTAGTTGGTTGGTCATGAACTTCCTGGTCCAGATAGTTTTCTATGTCATTCATGATGGTGGGTGATCCTCACGCACCTAGGAAGGAAAATAGTTATCACCTGTGCTGGCCAATCACATCAACACACACGGTCTCTTGAAATTGGCTGTCAGATTTGAAGACACTTTGTAATGAAATTTTTTGATATTTGATAACATTTTCTACTTCACTTTGTGAGGGAGGAAATAAGGAAAGATGTAGGTGATAGAGATGATCCCTACATCTCTGTACAGCAGTGGTTCTCAACCAGGGGCAACTTTGTCTTTCATAGGACATTTGGCAATGTCTGGAGACATTTTTGATAGTCATGATGGGGGCTGAAGAGAGGTTATTACTGGTATCTAATGGGTAGAGGTTAGGGATGCTCTGAAATGTCTTACAATGCACAGGAAAGCCCTTTACCCCTGACAAAAAATTATCTGGCCCAAAATGTCAATAGCGTCAAGGCTGAGAAACCCTGCTATACAGGAAGGTTAAAAACAATGGGAATGATGATGGAGTAAAGTTTTGTATCTTGATTGTGGTGATGGTGACATGAATCTATATATGGGGTAAAACTGCACAGAACTACACACACACACACACACACAAATGAAAGTACGCTAAAAAATATGGTGCAAACTGAATAAGGTCTATAGTCTAGATTCCATGTCAATTTCCTGGTTATGATATTGTTAATGGCTATTTAAGAAGTCACTATTGGGGAAAGCTGGTTGACAGGTACTTGGGATTCTGTACAATTTTTGCAACTTCCCATGAGTCTATAATTATTTTAAACTGTGAAAAAACAAATACAGAGACTGGTCTAAAATAAAAACTGCAGGTGTGTTCCTCAGACAGACTTACCACATCTTTCCTTATCCTTTGCTTCTGTATGCTATACAGTATCTGGTATACTACCAAAATACTATGGGGTGCTACTTAGCAGCTTCTACTCAAAGTTTGTAGTCGCTGTAAATGCATCTGCACATTCTACCCTCCTCTACCTGTCCCCCAGGCCTAAGGCTCATAAACTTTTTGAACATTCTACCCCTTTCCTTTTGATTTTGAACTAGTCTAGAGACTGTAGACTGCTTATAACATGTGGACCATAGTTTGAAACAGCTGCCACTAAGACAGTTTCTGCTTCTCATCGTGCGTATTTCTCATGATGCTGTCCATCTCAAAACACCTAAAAAAAGTATTATCCATTCCTTAAGGCCTGGTCTGAGCAGTTTCTTTTAAAATCCTTTCCTGGCTCCTTGACTTTCTCCACCCCTCCAACCCCTCCAAGCAAGGAGTGAATAGTTCCTTCCTTTGAAGTTCTATGTAAAGCAAATATACCCCAAGATGTATACATGTATGTACACATGCATGTATGTCTTTATATGCTACTACACTGTCAACATTGGGAGAGACCAAAAAAGTATAAAATATATACCACAACTCTAAATGGGTTTCCTCTCTAGTGGAAAACATGGCCATTCAAAATTTTAGTTCAATAGTGCTCTCATGCCACGGTATTAGGCTGGGCATTGTGGGGGTATTTATGATGATTAAGACATAATCCCTGTTTTCAAGCACCTTGTCTGAAAAAGAAGATATTCACGTAAGTAAGAATAGTACAAGACAGAATGTGATGACATAAAAAAAGGTTGTATGGGATTATTGAGGAATTAGAGAATATTTCTTACCAAAATAGGTATTAGGGAAAAACTGTTAGAGAAGGCCACATTTCAGTTAAGATTTGATTGGATAGGCAAAACAATGGGGCCAAAATGAGGGAGGAAAAATTTCTAATTGCAATGAAAATGGGTAGGCCTTGAGAAAGAAAGCACAAAACATGCTAGGAGATCTTAGGTGACTGGCTTGGTTGAGGATAAAATATGAGGAGCAAGGTCTTCTGGTAACATACCATGCCACAAAGTTTAGACTTTATTCTAAACTTTGGCGAGTTACTGAAGATTTTCAAGGGTGGTGGTGGTGTGTCTTGATAAAAGTTTCTAGAACGATAATAAATGGCCCCATTAGAAAATAGCTTTAAGGATTGGGACTTTAGACTGAGGCAGAAGAATGTGTAGGAGGTTACTGCTGTAGTCTAGGAAGAGTTAATGAGGGCCTCACCTAGACTGGTAGCAGGAGAAGCAATTTAAGATAATAGAAGCAATGCTACAAGTGATGAATTGCCAAGTGAACTGCAGGCTTAGGTTTTCAAAAAAGGTTTCAGAGAGGAGGTAGTAACAAAGGATAGGTGCAAGGTAGGGGTAGAGACTTGAAGGCATGATAAGTGAAAAAATTATAATGTGCAAATACTTCTAGCAATGATGATAAGCACATTTGACTAGAACACAGTATCTATGCAGAGTAAAGACAGTGAAACTTGTAGGTGGAAATGAGATTGTGGAAGGCCTTGAATTCCAAGCTAAGGAGCTTGGACTATATTTGGCAGGCACTGGAGTGCTTACTAAGGATTTTGAATAGGGTAAACATGACGAATGCATATGACCTACACCAATTATTTGACATAGGTACTGCCTTGCGCTGAAATTATGTAAATTCCTAGATACGAGATGAGTGTATTAAAAGTTTCCCAGAAGTTAGGCAATAAATTCTTGTTGAGTGATTACATTTTGTCAAAGAATTCTTCTATCATGTGAAAAATAACATCCTATCAATATACTTGAAGTATGAATATTTGAATGGATTTTTTTTTTTTTCACAATGGGACAGTGGTATGTCGGGGTTGGCTCACACTGGCTTGTGAGAACGGATTATTAAAATTTCCAGAATTTTGTGAGTCAGCAGAGCTCAAGTTGGTAGACTGACATTGGCCATGCAGTATTTTCCATAAGGAAATTGGCAGACACTACAAATCAAGGCTTGTTTGTTTCTCAGAGTCAGTTACTAAACATTTCATATTAGACATTCAGTACTGGTACACCACTGCCTATCTCCCCACCACTAATAATACTTAAGGGTAGAGACTGCTTCTTATTTGTCTTTGGATATCCAACAGTATTTGAGAGTTTGTACTCAATTCACGTTTGTACAATGAATAAAATATGCTATTACAGTTTTTCTCCATATTGACTATTTAATAAACAAAACCCATTTAGAAGAAAATGCTTTAACTAGACATCTACACCAGGAGTCAGCAAACTGTTTTTGTAAGTAAAGTTTTACTGGAATACAGCCATGCTTATTCATTTATGGTTGCTTTTGTGCTACAATGGCAGAGTTCAGAATTTGAGAAAGAGATCATATGACCCACAAAGCCTAAGATATTTACTATTTGGCCCTTTACAGAAAGAGTTTACCGATACTTGATTATGATAGGTAACTATATCTTATTTTCATACAGATAAAATATTACTTCATAAAATGTGGCATATATCTTAGAATTTTAAGAAATAAATGTGTCAACAAACAATTACGAAGCTATTTCTTAAGTGCAAGGTTAGAAATTTATACACGGTTATTCATTTGGGGCACCAAAAGGGACACCTAATATGTAAGTGGTAAGAGGTAAATTCTTCCTGGAGAATATGATATAGGATGATGACTAGAAGTTAGGAAGATGAAGAAAAGGGGAGTCATTCTAGGCAAAAGAGACAGTCTAGACAAAAGATACAGGCAAGATATGGCAGAGGCAGGAAAAACCAGGCAATGAGGAGCTAATAAAATTGGGAAGATATTTTGTTTAAATATATGGAAGAAGTTCCAAATGATTCGCTGTCCAATGGTGGAACTTTCTACCTTGAGCAGTAGTGATTAACTCATACCTGGACATAGTTAAGTAGTCATGCCTCTCCTTCGCAGGTGTTGTGTAATTTCTGCATGTAACAACAATGCTGCCAGAAATTTAGCTTATATCAGATAATTTCTGTAGGGCAATTTGTACTTTCAGAACTTCTCTTACAACCAAATGGGCTCCACTATAAAACTATCCTTATGCAACAGTACTTATTCCCATAATACGACTGCTGACTCAAGAACAGAAATGCAGGATGTATTTTTTGTATATTTGGGTCACAGAGAGTTTACGATTGTGCAGTACTGATTACTAAAGTTTATGTACTGTGTTGTATACTCCTTGTAAACCATCTTTAAGGGTAAATGATGACATCACTTCAAGTTTAGGGTTTTCAGGAACAAAATTTCCTATTATTTGTACCTAAATTACACTGAAAATTATTTTTGATCTACCATAAAAACCACCGAAAAGTATGAAATGTAACTTAACTTGCTAGAGAACTATAAATAATGAATACCTCAGCTCCGTTAAACTGTCCCAGTTGAGTGGGCATTCCTTGGGCATCCTGTTTTGCCCCAAACATTTTGGGGAATAGTGTTTACGGAGAATTCAGTGCGCTCGTGTGGCACTGTCAGAGCGGGACAAAGGTCACTTTGCCAATAGAAGTGGTATGATCCTCTGACCATACCTGGCTGACGACAAAGCAGGATGCTTTAGGCGTGGAGCCATGACTCCGCTGGCTTGCGCAGGTTGCTTACAGGCGTTTACTCCGTTTTTCTTTCGTTATGATGGGGACCTTTCTACTCCCTCGTACAAGGCAATAAGATCACGGAGTTCAAGTCTTCCAGGTATAAAAAAATTTAGCAAATTAAAATAACTACAAATTTCTCCTTGCGGGAAACCCGAAGCATATAATAAAAGGCAACACAGGGTGCGGTGAGCCAAGGAAATATGAAGAGGGTGGGAACGCTCCCGGACAGCCCTCACGCAGGCGCACCCACGGCCGCAACGCCACTGGTCAAGTTCCCTTTCTAGTAATTTCGCAGACCGTGACGTCATTTTCGTGTGCCCTTACAGCGCCTTTCACAGCCCGCGTTTTTATTTTTTGGTGAGAGTGAAAAAAAAATGAGCTGACCTAACACATACCACTTTGCTGTTAGTCTTTCACTCCTGACACGTTTATATTTTGAACAATGGAATGCGAGAAAAAGAGAAAAACACCTGGAAGTCGCAACAGCGACGGCCGGGAATGACTAGGCGCCGCCGCCAGCTGCGTTTCCCAATGTGCCCCGCGCGGCGTTGGCGTAGGAAGGAGGAGGGACGTAGGGGGAGGGGCGGGGAGGAGGAAGCGGCGGCGGCTGCCGATATCGCTGCGAACTAGCGGCGTCTGAACACACCACAGCTGCTGAGGTCGGTCCCGGGTCTGAGTCGGAGCTCACACTAAGCTCCGCAGTTCCTCGCCCGCTAGGGCGGCTCTGCGCCTGTTGCCTTTGAGGCGGTGTGTTCCGCATTATCCGCTGCTCGGGCCGGTCGGCTGCGGCGTCTCCTGGCTCCCCATCGCTCGCCCGCTCCCTCCTTGCTCGCCTGAGTCACAGCCGCCATGGCCGAGAGTGGTGAAAGCGGCGGCCCTCCGGGCTCGCAGGATAACGCCTCTGCGGCCGAAGGCACCGGCACTCCCACGACCGCTGCTTCTCCGGAGCCTAAGATCATGAAAGTCACGGTGAAGACTCCGAAGGAAAAGGAGGAATTCGCCGTGCCCGAAAATAGCTCCGTCCAGCAGGTGAGGGCCGCCTGGGGCTCGGGCCGGAGCAGGAGTGGGGGTGGCGGCAGGACTTCTACCCTCCGTCGGAGGAGACGGTTTTGGAGGGTCCTGAGGGAGGGTCGTCCCAGGAGGTGCTCTCGGCCATGCTCCTTGGCCTCATCCTAAACGAGAGCACACCTATGTCCGCGGGTTTGCGCTTTGGGATACCACAGAGGTTTGTGGTGGGGTCGCGCGGCCTGTTTGTGGGACGCGCGGACGCCGCTTCCCTCGGCGCTTTCCTCCTACGTCCGCAGACCCACAGCCTCCTCCCCTCTAGCTCCCCGCCCCCAGCCGCCTCCCCTCCAGCTCCTCACAAAGGGAAGGGACCCGCCGCCTGGCTTCGAGCGGGATGGAGGCTGGGCGGGGGCGAGGGTTATAAGTCCTGACTCTAGTTTTGTTTTTTGAATTAAAAAGGGGGGGGGGGAGGGGGCGCTGGGAGTGCTTTGTGGTTTTTGCTGCCTCCCGGCTTAAGGTAGGTTTGGGTCGGGGTAAGGAGCACGTGCATGTTTGGTTCTTCGATTTGACTGCTGAAATCTTTCCCACCTTCCAACCTTTTTTTAAAATACTGGCTGTGACGTAGAAATTGTTTCCAGCAGAATCTCAATAGTATTAGTCTTAAGGAAAAAAGTGAGTGACTTTCATTCATTGATGAGTTACTGTCTTTTTAGTATATTTATCATGTCTTAGATGCTATTCTGGGATAAGTTTTTATTTGTTAGCGGCGTTACTCAGATTTTGGTAGTTGCATTGGATAAAAGAAAATAAAATTGAAGTTAATGGGAAATATTGCCAAATAATTTACTTCTTAAAGTCTGTACAAGAATACGGATTTTGCAGACATTTTAAGAATCGATGAAATTCAAATTATTTTAGTTCATTGTCGGGTATATCCTCGATATTTTTCATAATTGAATTCGTCTCTGTCTCAGTATGAACAGTTAATGAAAGAAAACAATTCTTGAGATTTGCCTATAAGAAGCTTCTGGGTGGAAAGTAAAGGATTGAACTATTGGTTTATTTCGTTCCATAAAGTGTTGTGGTCTGTGAGGCAAAACAGTGTAGGTAGTAACATCAGCTGAGAAACTTTTATCACTATCTGAACCACACTTTTTTTTTAATCTCACAGTGCTCATATGGGAATTTTCAACATTTTGTATTTTCCAGCATACGCAAAAGTTGAAAGAGTCATACGTCTAACACCCATATGTCCATCACTTACAATGAATGTTTTGCTGTATTTCTTCTATCACATATCTAAGTCATTTATCGGCCCATCTTATTTTTTGGATGCTTTTCCAAGTATGTTGCAAGTATCAGTACATATCACCCTGAAAAAGTACTTCAGCAATGTACATATGATTAACTTGAGTTCTGTATTTTTTTACATGTATTTCTTTAACTAAATTTGACATACAGTTAATCACAAAAGGGCGTTACATTCCATACATTTTGACAGGTGCATACACCTGTGTAATCCAGACTCCTATTAAGATGTAGAACGTAATTATTGACCGTGAAATTCCTTCCTGCTTTTTCCTGCTCTGTTCACTCTCCCCTTCCATGAACCACTGTTGAGATTTTTTTTCACCATCGTTTAGTTTTACTTGTTTTAGAACTTGATATAAATATGATCATATGGTATGTACCCTTTGAGATTCATTTTTGTGTTATCAGTGGTTCCTTCTCATTGCTGTTGTTTTCCATTATATGTCTATGCTGTAATTTATTCATTTCTAAGTAGAAAAATTCATTTAGGTCAATTTATGATGTTGTATATGTGAGGATGTTTTTGCTTTTTTTTCGGGGCGGGGGTGGGTGGGTGGGTCGGGGCATGGGCAGGCATCTGGACTCGAACCCGGGTCTCCTGCATGGCAGGTGAGAATTCTGCCACTGAGCCACGTTGCACTGCCCTGTTTTTAATTTTTGTAATGGTGGAGTTAGAATTCTAAATTCTATGAAGTTTTTTTTTTTTAACCTCCCTGTAACCAAAGCAAATTTTTAATAAAGTTAAAACCCTTCTAAAGTCACTTTTCTGATGGCAGTTAATTTTTTTTTTTTTTTTTTACCAAGTGCCTTCTTTTGAAGCAGAAAAATGGTAAAAAGTGAAGTTCACCACTGTGATCCTTAAGAACTTGAAATGGGTTGAAATAAGTAAGGACTCTTTTAAGGGAAGCATATATATAAGGAAATGTGCAGGTATAAGAAGAGCAGTTTTTAGATGCTCTATTTCTTTTTAAAAAGCTACTTGAAGCATAGGAGAAGATCTGTAATTTGAAGATTTTTAAAGCATTTTATAGATTTAAACTATTTGTCTAATTAAAAATTGTCATTTAAAAATACCTAAAGACATTAGGAGTCCATTAAAATGTTCAGTAGAAAATTGGGAAATATTTGGTTCTGAAAATTATTTTGTTTTGTCGGGGAGGTGGGTAAGCCAGAGACTTTCAAAGCTTAATATCGACGTCTTTTGCTTTCTATTGGGCAAATCTTTTCTACAATTTAAAATTTTTCGGTACAGGTTTCTATGTAATGTAAATTTTTTAATATATCATACTAAGGTAGTATAAAACTTAGGTAAATGGTAGGACAGAAGTTGTAAGTTGATAACTTATTTCCTATTTTTCTCTTAGTTTATGTTTGTATAACCAACAAGTAGAAACAGGTTACCTTAATTGTATGTAGTGCCATGTACAGTTGGTATTTAATAAATGTTACTTGTTGGAAATTGATAATATAGCTTATCGCTTTTTTCAGTATTAAAGTGAAATTTATTTTTCACTGAGCACTCAATCATTGAGTAACTTTTAAATTTCTCTGTAAAGGGACTTTTAAAATATGACTTCCTGAAGTTTAAAATTAAAATATAAAGTGCACCACACGTGTTTAAAGGTAGTTTCGTTAATAGGAATTTTCATAATACAAGTAAGCAGATAAATGTAATGGCGCAAAGTCCCTGTGTATCAGATTGTTTTTCTGTTAATCATTATTTGCTATCAGAAGCAGCTTTGAGAATTCATAGTGTCAACAAACAAAATGGTGTGTGTGTGATGAAAGTTGGTGCAGAGAATGGAGGGGGAGCTTGTGTATAAGCTCCAATTAGTATGTTTTGGGATTTTTTAGCCCTCTAGATTATAGTGTAAAGTTTTGAGATACAATTACATGAAATATTCAGGCAAGCTATATTTTAAATATAAAATAAAGCCTTAGAAAACCTCTGTCACTTGAAATTCTTGAAAAAACATTACTGTACTTAGACAAAGTATAAGTACTGTATTAAATCTGAACCTTTCTTCTGTAAGGGCAGTTACAGTGTCTCACAAACATCATTTAAAGTTAAAATCTGTTTTGTTGGTCTAGAAAGAACTACACTGTCTACTTTGGTATTACCAGTAATATACAGATACTGGGCACTTAATATGTGGCTAGATGGAATTGAATTGAGATGTGCTATAGGTGTAAAATATACTCCAGATTTTGAAAAGTTGATATGAATAAAACAATGTGAAATATCTTAAGTTTTAAATGTGTTATATATTGAAGTGATAATATATTTTAGACATATTACATTTAATAAAAATTATGAAAATTAGTTTGATCTATTTCTTTTTACTTTTTTAATGTGGCTGCTTGAAAGTTTAATATTAAATATGTGACTTGCATTATATCTCTATTGCACGGGCCCTTATCCAGAAGATTGGAATGAATCAGTTGTTGTAAAACATTTAAGGAAAGAGTGTCTGAGAGCAGTGTTTTATTTGCTTTACTGTAATACTAGGCTGCTGAGAAACTCTTATTTAGTGATTCTGATTAGCAGATTGCTTGCCAATTTTTAAAAACAGCTTTTTTGAGATATAACTCACATAGCATACACTGTACCTGTTTAAAGTATACAATTCAGTTTTTTTTTAGTTGTGCAGCCATTGATTTTAGAACATTCTTGTCACTCCGAAAAGAAATGTAGTACCCTTTAACAGTTGGCCCCCATTTCTTCCATAGGCATCCTTCACCCAGCAGCCCCAGTCCTAGGCAATTATCAGTCATTTAATTTGTCTCTGTAGTGTTGCCTTTTCTGGACATTTGTTATGAATTGAATAATAGCATATATTGTCCTTTATGATAGCTTTTTTCACTTAGTGTAATGTTTTCAAGGTTCATCCATGTTGTACCATGTAATAATGCTTCCGTTTTAGTGCTGAATAATATTCTACTATATGGATGTGTTCTAGTTTGCTTGCTGCCAGAATGCAATATACCAGAAACAGAATGGCTTTTAACAAGGGGAATTTAATGAGTTGCTAATTTACAGTTCTAAGGCTGAGAAAATGTCCCAATTACAAGAAGTCTATAGAAATGTCCAATCAAAGGCATCCAGGGAAAGATACCTTGGTTCAAGAAGGCCGATGAAGTTCAGGGTTTCTCTCTCAAGTGAGATGGCACATGGCGAACACAGTCAGGGCTTC
>PVIY010047764.1:0-17667 GCA_004026745.1 Myrmecophaga tridactyla | reverse complement strand
TTGAGGCAAGATTGGGCCCTATGCTATCTTCCATAAATGTCTTATTTTTGAAGGTGTAAAGGGCAAATGAGAGGAAATCTTTTTAACTGCATTCAGACACCCCATGTTCCTGCCCAACTGAACTGCTTGCTGCTCTCTGAACACTTTCCCTCCTCCCTGCATTTTTGTACCTGTGGCTCCCTCCCCCAGGGGCCCTTCTGTCCTCTCTCTCCAATTCCCACTCTTCCAAATCCAACTCCACTTCAATACTCAGATCAAAAGCCCTTTTCTTCACAATTCCTTACCTAAGCCCCAGAGTTAGAAGTGATTTCTTCTTCTCCCGGAATCCCACAGCACTTTAGCAATTCCTGGCTTTTAGCCTTTGTCATTTTCTACATTACAAGGTAGAAAATTAGGTTGATATTTCTATCTTATCTCCCTTACTAGACTCTTACTTCCTTTAAAATAAGGTCTCTGTCTTATTTACCTGGGTACCCACTCCCCTCCTGCCACAGAAACTTAGTTCAGCATCTTTCTCATCACAGCTCAAAAATATCTGACAAATGAATAAATAAATGAATAAACCAATAAATGAAAAATGGCAACCAACAAGAAAAGGCCAGTCAGCCTAGAAAAAGCTCGCCACCAGCAATTCGTTTTTCCACCAAACAGGAAACGGATACCTTGACGTGAGAACATGTCATCATCTCCGAACCCCTATCTCTTCTTACACATTTGAAACACCAGGCAAGCAATAAGACCCATCTCTCCTCTCTGCACAGCCAAATCCCCAGGCCTTACAATCACTTCAAACAGCCCAGACTCTACCAGTTTAGGAGCCTGGGTATAGACTGCAAACCTTCCAACTGTTCCTTGGAACTCTATGAGGAAAGGTCCATGAGGAGGAGGCTTAAATCACAAGGCCTGGGAAGTACTCCCTCCCCGCCACACACACTCACAGACACGTCACTTATGTTACATTTTAGTTTCCCACGGAAGATTTCATGAAAGGAAAGAGTCCCTTCTAAAAAAGAGATTTTGAAAATCACTGCTCTAGTCACATGTTACATGTGTAATTGGAGTATAATCCATGTTCTCAGAGAACAAGAAGTCAGAATTGCACCAATGCCCCAATACCTGGCACAATGTCATAAACTTAATTAGGAAGTGTCTTGGTGGCCCAAGGCAAGAAGTGCCAGTTACCTGGGTACTAATTCCAGCTCTAATACTTGCCGAGATGAAAATGTCCTACCTCTGCACTATCCAATGCAGTGGCCGCTAGTCACACACGGCTAGTGAGCGCCTAAAATGTGACCAGTGTGACAAAGAAAATGAATTTTTAATTTTAATTAAGTAAATGTAATTTAAATAGCTACATATGCCTCGTGGCAACCATATTGGACATTACAGCTCTGGAAGATGAACCTTCCAGCTGCCCCCACCGCCAGGTCATCGTGATTACAAGGATCCCTCCATCGTACTCCCTGCCCCACATGCTCACAAACACACACACACACACACAGAGCAAGAGACCTTTGACTTCAAAAGACTAGAGTTAGCTCTCTTCTTGGAAACAAACAGTATCTCCCTTACCCAGAGGCATCCACTATTGAAATGCATCAGAAGCTCCAACAACTAAATCATCCTTTGTCTTAACCAATATGTTGCAGCTTGCCTGTATCTAGGCCTAGTAACTGAGTTGCTCTACGAAAAACTCCCCTAAACACCAGGCTACTGGGCAGTCCCCCCAAGGGGCAGAGAGTCAAGCTGTTCACAGGCACCCAGGCAGCTGACTACTCAGCCACTGAGAGTGGCTCTGCCTTCTTGCCTGGGCTCCAGGGTCCTCTCCACATTTCCTCAGAGCTTAAAACATCTTGCCCAAGACAAAGTCACAAAGAAAATGTAGATCTTTTTGCATTTTCCCAAGAGTGCATTCCACAAATTAATTTTGCATGGCATTTTTTTCCTTAGTCCCTGAGGAAGTTTAGGTACTTTGAATCTAATTGTCTTATACCCAAGGAGCAGAAACTACAGCTGCAAGGTAAAATAAATAGATTATAGGGTGGGGGCGATGAACAGGGCACTGAGGGGGTTGGGGCCAGAATGCAGACTTCCTGCAGCTCTCTAGCCACTGTAAACACAGACTGACTTGGGTTGCCTCATTTCAGGGAGATGATTTCAGATAGGACTGACATCACTCTTGCATTGCACATCAATCACTACTGCACACACGTAGCACCATCGTACAGTGGTTAAGAGCATAGACACCAGTCAGCCTGGCTTTGCATTCCAGTTGCACAATTCACTAGTCGTGTCAAATTACTTAACCTCCATAGTCACCATTTCCCCATGTATGAAATGGACCAGTTGAGAAAACTGCAAGAGATAATCTGTGCAAGAGCTCTTAGCACAGTGCCAGGCTCCTGGAAGTATATCAGCTATTAATAAAGAAGAGAAACTCTTTCTATCAGTTCAGCTGTATGAGAATTGCCGTTCCATCATTACTCTTAAAATAAAGTGGTGCCGCTCTTGAGATTCTTCTACACACCTTAGAACTACCTCATACGTTGCTTTCTTAGGTTAGTTGAAAATTTTCATTTACAGCTAATCAAGACTTCTCCTCCATAGTTGGTCAGCTTATAGAACACGCATACACATATACACACTCTGCTTTTCACGCTGCCCCCAACCCCCTGCACCTCACCCCACATGCCACTGCCCAGAGCACCCTGGAATCCCAGTGCAATCCCTTTCCAGGTGTCAGTTAAGAAGATAAAGGGTTTTCATTCTCCATGTGTCCTGAAATACATTCCTTGAGAAGTAATTAATATTCATCTAAGAAGGCAATCTGATGAGCAAAGCAAAACCTGTAATCCAAACTGCCCAGTGTCCAAAGGAGTCCCTGGTAATTAGCTCTATTCTCTCAGAGCATAAGGTGTGTGGCAGACGTAGTTTTCAGCCTCTGAACATTTGCTGTTGTTAAGACGCAGTGTCTTTAACTCAAACAGTGAGGAAGCTGCCACTCCCTGCCCAACAGCTGTGCTTTCAAATGGTTCATCAGTATATGACCATGTTATGTTCTATAAACGCTATAAAAAGTCAAATATACCTGCATATTCCTTCAAATTACCCCAGACCAAAAAAAAAAAAATCAGCTATCCCACAGATTAGCAATAAAATAACCAAAAAATTCCAAACATATATATCCTGTTGGTTCTTTTTCTCTGGAGAAGCCTGACTATAATACAGATTTTGGTAGTGAATGGTGGTGGTGGCAGCACAATTTTGTGGATGTAATTAACACCACTGGATTATATATTGGAATGTGGTTAAAAGGGGAAATTTCATTTTTTTATGTTACTAGAATAAAAATGTGTTAAAAAACATAGGATCTTAAAACACAATCAATGAACCTTAATGTAAACTATAGATTATAGTTCATTGTGTAATTATAATAATATGCTTTCATCAGTTGTAACAAAGTTACTACAGTAATGCAGTGCTAATAATAGGGGAAAACGGTGGGGTGGGTGGGTCTGTGGGGTATGGGAGCTCTTTTCTGCATGATTTTTCCATAAATCTATACCTTCTCTAATAAAAAAAGAAAAAAGAACACAATAAATATTCAAAATGCACAGAAATGAAGTTCAAGGGTTTTTTACACTGTAAATCATTATAAACAATAGGAGAAAAATATTTTACATTCAGGCTGTAGTTACTCAGGTTGTTTCTTTTCTTATTACTGAATTTTGAGAATTCTTCATATATTCTAGATATTAGTCCTTTACAAACGTATGATGTCCAAATATTACAAAGATATAATATGTAACAAGTAAAGAAAACAATGGGGGATGGGGGTAAAAACAATGTATGTGTATGTGTAGAAATAATGCATGTGTATGTTATTAAAGAAAATTGGCATTAAATCAAATATGATTATTATAGATTTAGGATATCAAATTATAAATCTGTGGTAACCAAAAAAATAAAAGTACATGAAAATATAATCAGAAAGAAATGTGAAGGGTCTCAAAATAGTACAAAACACATTCAAAAAAAAAACAAATATAAAGTTGGAATTAACAGAAGAATTGAGGGTCAAAGAAAAAAGGTATGAGTTACAAAGACAAACTAACAAAATGGCAGAAGAGAGTACTACATTATCAGTAGGTACTTGAAATGGTTAAATGCATCAATCAAAAGGCAAAGATTGACAAAATGGATAAAAAAGCATGCCCCACAAGCTGTTTACCAGAGAAGTACCTTAAATTCAAAGACATAAATAGATTGAAAGTGAAAAGATGGGGAAAAAATACAATGCAAGTAATAACCAAAAGAGAGGTGGGGCACCTATATTAATATCAGATAAAATAGACTTAAAGTTTAAAAAGACTTTGTTATGAGAGACAAAGAAGGCCATTATATGGTAAAGGGGTCTATTCAACAAGACATGACAATTATAAATATATATGCAGCTGTATTAGCTACGGTTGTCTAGAGAAACAGAATCAGCAGAAGATATATGTAAATATAAAATTTATAAAAGTGTCTCATGTAACCGTGGGGATATAAGAGTCCAATATCTGTAGGGCAGGCCACCAGCTGGCAGCTCCAATGAAGGTTCTCAATGAACTCTCAGGAGAGGCTGGCTGGCTGAAGCAGGAAGAGGGATTGTCTATTCTGAATCCTCCTTAAAAGCCTTCTGGTAATTAGATTAAGCATTAATCATTGCAAAAGACACTCCCCTCAAGCTGAATGCAGCCAGCATAGTCATGATTTAAGTCAATGAAATGTCCTCACAGCAAAAAACAAGCCAGCTCTTGCCTGACCAGACAACCAGGCACCACCACCTGGCCACGTTGACACATGACTTGACCATCACAGTCCACCCTTTGTCAACTTGACACATCACCTTAAACCATACTTAATCTCTAAATAGAAAGCAATAACAGACACATTTTTCTCCTTGCCTAACAATACTCAACTGCCCTGCATACAACTGGAAATGCATTCAACCTTTCCAGAATAGGGTACAAGTCCTTGGTTAATATTCACTCTTAAACTTGTATCTTACAACTTAAATTCTATAACATGAACAAAACAGTTATGTCATATGATAAAGGGGATAAAATAAAGAGGAAAACAACAAAATTTGATTTGTGTATAAATACATAGACACTAATCACAAAGCAAGGAAGAAATATTGATACCATTACAGTCCTCGTTTCTGTAACTGATCTCGTGGTCATAGTTCATATTTATCGCTACCTTCTTCCACTCCCCTTTCCATGTTTACCCTCATCAAGCACCTCAGGTGGCTGTGGTTCTTCGCCTGGTGGGGTGACCCAAACCTTCATTCCTGAAGTTTCAAAGCCAATGGTAGTCCTGCCTGGATTACATTGTTGCGGTTTTCCATTGATTTTAATCACAGGGCATGTAGTACTAAGGGACACCCTAGGGGATTTCCTATATTTCAGGAAAACTCTTTTTTACCTGTATTGTGTAGGTGCAGTCCCATTTCCCCTGATAGTCAGGGTGAATCACCCCAGTCAGTAAAGTAATCCCCTTTTTGACTTGTTGATCCAGGGGCATGAGTAGCCCAAAGCGACCAGGTGGGAGTCTTAGATTCCAGTCCAAAGGAATCATTGTTGTTTCTCCTGGTGGAGGCACTCCCCCTTCTAGAACTAAAACCTGTAGACCAACAGAGCTCAAGGTTGCAGGGACAGGAAGCTCAAATTGTCCTAGTGGATCGCTAGGGGTAATAGTGAGTGGTGCAACTCCCATTTCCACCCCTTGATTCCTGGACCCATGAATCCTGGCTATGGAAGAAAGCATCATACAGTGGATACAGATTCAGAACATACACAGCCTCCTGGAGAACAGTGCCCCAGCCCTGCAGGGTATTGCCTCCTAGTTGGTACTGTAATGGAGTTTTCAAAAGGCCATTCCACTGTTCTATCAACCCAGCTGCCTCTGGATGATGGGGAAAATGGAAAGAGCAGAGAATTCCATAAGCATGTGCCCATTCCCACGCTTCATTTGCTGTGAAGTGGTTTCCTTGATCAGAAGCAATGCTGTGTGGAATACCATGATGATGAATAAGGCATTCTATAAGTCCACAGATGGTAGTTTTGTCAGAAGTATTGTGTGCAGGGAAAGCAAACCCACATCCAGAGTATGTGTCTTTTCCAGTTAGAACAAATCACTGCCCCTTCCATGTTGGAAGTGGTCCAATGTAATCAACCTGCCACCATGTAACCAGATGATCATCTCGGGGAATGGTGCCTTATTGGGGGCTGAGTGTGGGTCTCTGCTGCTGGTAGATTTGGCATTCAACACTGGCTGTAGCCAGGTCAGCCATGGTGAGTGGAAGTCCATGTTGCTGAGCCCATGCATAATCTCCATCCCTACCACCATGACCACTTTGTTCATGAGCCCATTGGGCAATGACAGGAGTTACTGAGGAAACAGGCTGACTTGTATCCATAGAACAGGTCATCTTATCCACTTGATTATTAAAAGCTTCCTCTGCTTAAGCCACACTCTGGTGCGCATTCACATGGGACAAAAATATCTTCATGTTTTCAGACCACTCAGAAAGGTCTATTCACATACCTCTGCCCCAGACCTCTCTGTCACCAGTCTTCCAATCATGCTCTTTCCAAGTCCCTGACCATCCAGCCAGACCATTAGCAACAGCCCATGAGTTAGTATACAAATGCATCTCTGGACAGTTCTCTTTCCCAACAAAATGACCAAAAGGTGCACTGCTTGAAGTTCCGCCCACTGGGAGGATTTCCACTCACTACTGTCCTTCAGAGACATCCTGGAAAGAGGTTGTAGTGCTGCAGCTATCCACTTTCAAGGTGATACCTGCATATCATGAAGAACCATCTGTAAACCAGGCCCGAGTTTTCTCTTCCTTAGTCAACTGACTGTAAGGAACTCCCCAAAAGGCCATAGTTCTGGTCTGGGAAAGAGAAGGTAAAATGACAGGAGGGCAGACCATGGGCATTTGGGCCAGTTCTTCATGTAACTTACTTGTGCCTTCAGGACCTGCTTTGGCTGGCCTTATTTCATATATACCATTTCCATTTTACAATAGAGTGCTGCTGCACATGTCCAACTTTATGGCTTGGTGGGTCAGACAACATCCTGCTCATGATAGGCAACTCAGGTCTCATGGTAACTTGGTGGCCCATGGTTAAGCGTTCAGTCTCTACTAAGGCCCAGTACCAGGCCAAAAGCTATTTCTCAAAAGGAGAGCAGTTATCAGCAGCAGATGGTAAGACTTTGCTCCAAAATCCTAAGGGTCTGTGTTGTGATTCTCCTATAAGAGCCTGCCAAAGGCTCCAGACAGCATCTCTGTTTGCCACTGACACTTCCAGCACTATTGGATCTTCTGGAATCATATGGTCCAGGTGGCAGAGCAGCTTGTTCAGCAGCCTGGACCTGTTGCAGAACTTCCTCTTGTTCAGGTCCCCACTCAAAATTGGCTGCATTTCTGGTTACTCAATAAATGGGTCAGAGTAGCACACCCAAATGAAGAATATGTGGTCACCAAAATCCAAAGAAACCAGCTAGGCATTGTGCCTCTTTTTTAGTCATAGGAGGGGTCAGATGCAGCAACTTATCCTTCACCTTAGAAGGGATATCTCGACATACCCCACACCACTGGACACCTAGAAATTTCACTGAGGTGGAAGCCCCCTGTATTTTTGTTGGATTTATCTCCCATCCTCTGACATGCAAATGCCTTACCAATAAGTCTAGAGTAGTTGCTACTTCTTGCTCACTAGAGCCAATCAACATGATATCATCAACATAATGGACCAGTGTGATGTATTGTGGAAGGGAGAAATGATTATGTTTCCTGCATAGGACTGGAGAGTTGATATACCCCTGAGGTAGGATGGTGAAAGTAAATTGCTGACCTTGCCAGCTAAAAGCAAACTGTTTCTGGTGGTCCTTACTAACAGCTATTAAGAAAAATCTTTTGTCAGATCAATAGCTGCATACCAGGTCCTCGGGGATGTATTGATTTGCTCAAGCAATATGCCACATCCAGAACAGCAGCTGCAATTGGAGACACCACCTGGTTGAGCTTACAATAATCCACTGTCATCCTCCAAGACCCATCTGTTTTCTGCACAGGCCAAACAGAAGAGTTGAATGGGGATGTGGTGGGAATCACCACCCCTGCATCTTTCAAGTCCTTAAGAGTATCAGTAATCTCTGCAATCCCTCCAGGAATCCAGTATGGCCTCTCATTTACTATTTTGCTAAGTAGGGGCAGTTCTAGTGGCTTCCACTTAGCCTTTCCTACCATTACAGCCCTCACTCCATGAGTCAGGGGCAATATGGGGATTCTGCCAGTTGCTCAGTATGTCTATTCCAATTATGCATTCTAGAACTGGGAAAATAACTAGAAAATGGATCCGGGGACCCACTGGACCCACTGTGAGATGGACCTAAGCTAAAACTCTATCGATCACCGACCTCCATAAACCCCAACTCTGGTGGACCAGTGATGTTCTGGGTCCCCTTGAATTAATGTCACTTCTGAACCAGTGTCTAACAATCCCTGAAATATCTGATCATTTCCTTTTCCCCAGTGCACAGTTACCCTGATAAAAGGCCATAGGTCTCCTTGGAGAAGGCTTGGAGGAAGATTAACAGCATAAATTTGTGGCACTGTAACAGGTCTTCCCCCAAAGGGACCTGGCCTTTCTATCATTCAAGGGGCTCTGGATCTGTAAACTGTCTCAAGTTTGGAAATTGATAAAGAGGCCATGACTCTCTGTTTTGTAATTCAAGTTAGACTTCTGATACTTGACCTAGAAGTCCTCTGCTTATACAGCTCAAACAAGAATTTAGTAGACTGTCCATCTATTGTACTTCTAAGTATCCCAAGATCTGCTAGCCAATACCACAGGTCTCTGCAAGTCAGATTAGTTTGACTCCTGCTTTGAGTCTGCTGTCCATTATGATTGCCATGCCCACCTGGTCTTTGGCTATTAAATGCTGCCAGCTGGCTTCTGCCAGCTTGAGATCCCATCATCCCCATTGTGTTCTAAGGATTCCAGCTCAGTGACAGAAGTTCCCTTGGTAATATCTGACCTACAGAGAAGAGCAACTATAGAGCTCTTCAGGGAGGATGGAGCTCACAAATTTATTTCTCACATTTCTGGTAAAAGGTACATCCTCTGGACATTCCTGGGGTGTGTGGGCAGGCTTTCCATGATAATTCTACTTTTAACATTTCAATCTCTCTAAGTCATTGGATTCCCTCATCTACATTACACCAGGACTGTTCTGGCATTTCAATCTCAGATAATGTTGGCCACCTTTTGATCCATGTATCGGCCAACCATCCAAACAAATTGTTAATGCCTTTTCTAACCCCTCAAGCTATAACATTGAAGGCAGAATCTCTGCCTAGTGGGACCATATCAATAAATTCAGCCTGATCCAGCTTTATATTCCTTTCACCATTATCCCATATCCTTAAAATCCATTCCCACACATATTCCCCTGATTTCTGTCTATATAAATTGGAAAACTCATGCAGTTCTTTTGAAGTATAGTGTACCTCCTCACAGATGACACTTTGTACTTTACCTTTTGGGACCTGTTGGGATTTCAGTCTAGTTACAGTTTGGAAGAAAAGATAGGTGGCAAGGGGTGGATCATGAAAAGAATTAGAAGTATCTTTGAAGCCAATTACTTCAGGGCATTCACTTGCAGTTTCATCTGGTAAAACAGGATTAATCACTCCAGGCAGAAGAGCAAGGACTGTTTCCCCATAGGTGGTAATTACATGCTTCACAGGCACTGAAAGGTTAATCCCTTCAGGTAGAGGTTGGGTGGCCAACTCCTCAGGGCAGGCTGGAGGTGGGACAGCTATGTCTGCAGGGCTGACTATTACAGAGCTATCTAGAAAAGTCTCAGCACAATCTAGGGTTTCAACATCTCCACAGCCATCATTATCAATCCATTTGTCCCACTCCTTTCCAATCAATGTCTTCACTTTAATGGCAGACACCGTGCAATGTTGAGATTTCAGTTTATGTTGTAGAATTGCTACTCTAACAATGAGATTCTGAGTCTAATTTGCAGAGATCTCAAGTCTGTAGCTACAGGAAATAAGATTCTTCTTCAGGGCACTCATAGAAACTTTTACATCTATCATAAGGTGTGTAAGCTTCTCATTTGAAGCCTTCAGCTCATCCATTCCCCTCATCAATGTATCCAGCATATCTAACAATTTGCAAACATCTCTATACCTCTTAATTCCTCAAAATTCCATAAATATGTCAAAAACATTATTACCCAGAGCCTTGCCTCATTTAAGTGTATGATTAACAGTATCAAATGGTGGTATTTTGACAATCTCTTTTGCCAGCTCACCCTATGGACTTTCAGTGCCATCCTGATTATGGGCAACAGAGTCATTAGCCTTTGAGTCTAATCAGAGCAGAAAACCAGTTGTGAAAACCCATTTTTAAGATTCTGTTTCTTAAGTACCACTCCCAATACCAAGCTGTATTAGCTAGGGTTCTCTATATAAATAGAATCAGCACGAGATACTGTAAATATGAAATTTATAAAAGTGTCTCATGTATCCGTGGCAATGTAGAGTCCAAGGCTGTAGGGCAGGCCTCAAGCTGGCAGCTCCAATGAAGGTCCTCAATGAACTCTCAGGAGAGACTGGCTGACTGAAGTTGGAAGAGTGATTTTCTCTTCTGAATCCTCCTTAAAAGCTTTTTGGTGATTAGATTAAGCATCACTCATTGTAGAAGACACTCCCATGGATGCAGCCAACGTGGTCATGATTTAAGGCCATGAAAGGCTCACACAATAACAGACAGGCCAGCACTTGCCCAACCAAATAACTGGGCACCACCACCTGGCCAAGCTGACACATGAATTTGACCATGACAACACCTAACCTCAGAACCCCGAAGTATATTAAACAAATAATGACAGATTTGAAAGAAAAAATAGATGGATCTACACTAATAGAAGATTTTAATGTACCACTTTCAATACTGGACAGACCATCTAGACAGAAGATCAATAAAGAAATAGAAGACCTGAACAATACTCTAAACCAACTAGTCCTAATGGACATATACAGAACACTTCACTTAACAGTCACACAACACACATTCTTCTTGAATGCACACAGATCATTCTCCAAAGTAGACCATTTCTTAGGCCACAAAAAAACTCAATAATTTAAAAAACATTTAAATCATACAATGTATATTCTCTGACCACAATGAATGAAGCTAGAGATCAATAACAGAGGGAGAAATGGAAAATTCAGAAATATATGGAAATTATATGAAATATTCTTAAACAGTCAATGGGTTAAAGAGGAAATCACAAGAGAAATTAGGAAATATCCTGAGGTAAATAAAAATGAAAATACAACATATCAAAACTTATGGGATGCAGCAAAAACTGATAGGGAAATTTCTACCTCTGAATTCCTACATTAAAAAATAAGAAAAAAATTAAAAATTTTTGTGCCTCAAAGAACTTAATCATGAAAATAAAATGACAACTTACTCAATGGGAGGAATTATTTAGAAACCATATATTCAATAAGGGTTTAATATGCAGACTATAAAAAGAATTCCTACAACTGAACCATGAAAACACAACCCACTTTAAAAATGAGCAAAAGATTTGAATAGACTTTTCTCCAAAGAAGATCGACAAATGGCCAAAAAGCCCATGAAAAGATGTTCAACATCATTAGCCATTAGGGAAATGAATATCAAAACCACAATGAGGGCTCTGTGGTGGTGGCTCAGTGGCAGAATTCTCACTTGCCACACCAGAGATTCGGGTTTGATTTCTGGTGCCTGCCCATGCAAAAAAAAACTACAATGAGATACCATTTCGCACCCCCCCCCAAAAAAAAAAACCAGACAATTACCAGTTTCAGAGAGAATTCAGTGAAATAGGAACACTCATTCATTGTTGGTGGGAATGTTATAGGGTGCAGTCACTGTGAAAGACAATTTGTCCCTTAGAAAGTTAAGTATAGAATTACCATAAGGCCCAGCAATCCCACTTCTAGGTGTATACCCCAAAGAATTGAAAGCAGGCACTTGAACAGATGTTTGCACACTGATGTGTACAGCAGCATTATTCACAATTTCCAAAAGATTGAAGCATACAGCAACAGATAAATGGATAAGTAAAATGTGGTATCCACCTACAATGGAATATTATTCAGCCTTAAAAAGGAATGAAGTTGACGCATGTGAAAATATGAATACACTAAGCTTAAAGACATCATGTTGAGTGAAATAAGCCAGACACAAAAGGACAAATATTGTATGATCTCACTGATATGAAATAATTAAAATAAGCAAACGCATTGAGTGAGTAACTATTATACAGGTTATCAGGGGCCAGGGTGGTGATAGGGAAAGGTGAGTTAATACCTAAATTGTACAGAATTCCCATTTGGGGTGATGCAAAAGTTTAGGTAATGAATGATGTGATGGTCGCAGAACTTTGTTAACATAATTAACAATACTGAATTATATATTTAAGTATGGTTAAAAGAGAAAGTTTTAGGTTTCATATATGTTATTGAAATAAAATTTTTGTAAACTTAGGACTGTACAGCACAAATAGTGAACCTTATTGTAAAGGATGGACTATAGTTAACAGTATAATTGTAAAAATGTTCTTTCGTGAATTATAACAAAGGCATTACACAAGGTGTTAATAATAGAAAGCTATATGAGAACTCTGTATTTTCAGCATGATTTTTCTGTAAAACTATAACTTCTCTAATAAAAGAAATGTTTTGTCTATTCCATTTCCTTTGTCTTTACATCTATGTTTTAGAATCAGCTTGGGTCAATTTCTATGAAACATCCTGCTGAATTTTAATTGGAACTTCATTAAAGCAATAAAACAGTTTGGGGAAATCAGTTTCTTAACAATATTGAATCCTCCCATCCAAGAGCATGGTTTATCTCGCTATTTATTTAGGGTCCTCGATTTCTCTCATCAATGTTTTGTAGTTTTCAGCAAATAGATCTTGCACATATTTTGTTAGATTTATACCTAATAATTCCATTGGTTTTGGTGTTACTGTAATTGCTACTTTTTAAATTTCAATTTCCAGTTGTACATTCCTAGTGCAGAAAATATTATTGATTTTTGTATATTGATCTTGTATCCTTCAACCTTACTAACCTCATCTATTAGTTCTAAAAGATGTTTTGTAAATTCCTTGGGATTTTCTAAATAAACAATAATGTCACCTAAAAATGCATACATTGTCATTTCTTCCTTTCCAATCCATATGCCTCAGGTTTCTTTTTTGTTGTTGTTCTTTTAACTTTTGCACTGGCTACAGCCTTGTCACATTGTTTAATAGAAATGATGAGAGCAAACATATGTGACCTGTTCCTGATTTAGGGGCAGGGAATATTCAATACTTCATCAGAAGTAGGTTATCCAGATTTTCCTTTGTTGTAAAGATGGGAACAATACTCTTTCTAACTTCCTACATCCTAAACAGAAACCTGAAGTTTGATTTATGCTTGTAAAGTATTACTATGGTCATTGTTTCAGGAAAGCCTTTTTAAGGCAAATGTAGAAGCAGAGAGCCCTATAGCGAGGCTATTTCAGTAATCCAGGCAAGAGATGAAAGTGACATGAACCATGAAAGTAGCAGAAAAGGCAAGGGATTTAATTGTAGGTACATTTTAAATAGATAACCAATAGAAATTCCTGATGGTTGGATGTTGAGTATGAAAGATAAAGAGGAGTTTGTCTTGAGCAACTGAAAGGTTTAAGTTATCATCAACTAAAATGGGGAGAACTATAGGAAGAATGAGCTTTGGAAAGAAACTCAAGAATTCAAATTTAAACACGTAACATTTGAAATGCTTGTTCGACCTCCAAATGGAAACATCAAGTAGAAATGAGATCTGGGTTGGAAGCATAAATTTAAAGCCACAACAAGAGATGAGTCCCACAAAGAATGAGTGTATACAATAGAACTGAGCACTGAGTCTTGGTTATTTTAACTTCTAAAAAAATAGAGGAGAGTGAAAAGGAGAAAGCAGTGAGATGGGAGGGAATATAAAGAGTGTGTGGTGCTCTGAAAATTAAATGAAGAAATTGTTTTCAGCATTAGCTTCTATAATAGATAACCTCTGAAATCCTAGTGGCTTTAAAATAAAGTATTATTTCTTAAGCACGTCAGTCCAATGCAGGTTATTCAGTCATCCATCACAATTGGATGGTTTCTCCAGGCCAACCCTGAAAGAAGGACATATCACTTCTATTCACATTCTGTTGGCCAAAATTCAGTCTCATTGTTGCGCCTAGCTGCATAGGAGGCTAGAAAATGAGTCTATCCATGGGTAGGCATTAGTAATCTCTGTCACTGTGGCTTTGACAAGAGCAGTATTTGTGGGGTAATAGAATGAACTATTGATTAGAGTGGATCTAATGGAGAATTAGTGTAGAGAGTATAGACAACTCTTTTGAAGTGTTTGCTACAAAGAGGAGCAAAGACATGGGCAGTAACTGGAAAAAAAGTGGGACCAAGAGCAGGTGTGTTTTTTCAAGTCTTTGCTTTCATTTCTTTGGGGTATTTACCAAGAAGTAGAGTTGTCAGGTCTATGGTAATTCTATTTTCAACTTTTTAAGGAACCACCAAAATGACTTCCACAGTGGCTGTACCATTTTATAATGCCACAATAATGTATTAAATTTCCTATGTCTCTGCATCCTTGCCAACATTTATTTTCTGTTTTTGTGAAGTGTTATCTCATTGTAGATTTGATTTGCATTTCCCTAGTGACCAATGATTTTGAACATCTTTTCATGTTCTTATTGGCCATGTGCATATCTACTTTAGAAAAATGTCTATTCATGTCCTTTGCCTATTTTTTAATTGGGTTATTTGTCTTTTTGTTGTTGAATTGTAAGATTTCTTTATATATTCTGTATATTAAACCCTTATCGGATACATGATTAGCAATTATTTTCTCCTACTCTGTAGGACAGCATCCTTTGATGTACAAGTTTTTAACTTTTTTGAAGTCCACTTTATTTTTTCTTTTTCTGCTCATGTTATTGTTGCCATATCTAAGAAATCACACCAAATCCAAGATTGGAAAGTTCCTCCTTATGCTTTCTTCTAGGATTTTTATAGTTTTAGTTCTTATGTTTAGGTCACTGATCCACTTAGAATTACATCTACAGTTAACTTTCGTATATGGTGTAAGGTAGAGGTCCAATTTCAATCTTATATACTTGTAAACTAGTTTGTATGCCAATAATTATAGCAGTATTATTTATAATAGCCAAAAAGTGAAAGCAGTCCAAGTGTCCATCAATAGATGAATGGTTTTTTAAAAATTGGTATATACATGCAACAAAATATTACTCAGCCATAAAAAGGAATGTAATTCTAACGTGTGGTACAAAATGGATGAATCTTGAAGACATCATGGTGAATGAAATAAGCCAGATACAAAAAAAAGACAAAATATTGTATGGTCCTACTAATATGAAACACCTAGAAGAAGAAGCACATTTCATAGAGATAGTAAATTATAGGTTACCAGGGGCTGGAGGAGGGAAAGAGAGAGTTGTTACTTAATGATAGCAGAGTTTCTGTTTTAGGTGATGAAAAGTTGGGGTAAGGGATGTTGGTGATGGTAGCACAATACTGTGAATGTAATTAATTCTCTTGAATTGTACACTTGAAATTTATTAAAATGGGCAATATTGACATATATATGTTACTACAATTAAAAGTTTAAAAAGGAGAGAAAGAGAGGCTATTTTTAAAGTGGGAGGAATAACAACAAATTTGATGCTGATGGAACTGATTCAGTAGAAAGGTAAAATTGATGGAGGATGCCCTTAAGTGGGTAACAGGGGATGGGGCTAAACAAAAGTAGAGGAACTGGTTCTAGATGGTAAAAGTAGAAAGTTTATCTATAGTTACAGAAGGGAAGTAGAGTGTGCTGATACAAATGCTGATAGGTGGGTGTTTTAATTTCCTAGGCTGCTCCAGAAAATACCATGAAATAGATTGGCTCAAACAATGAATTTATTAGCTTACTAATAATTTTGAGGCTGAAAAAAAAATGATGAAAACAAGGCATTATCCAGTTGATACTTCCTTCCAAAAAACCAGCTGCCAGCAGTCCTTGGTGCCTCTGCCACATGACAAGGCACATGATGGTGTCTGCTGGTCTCTCCCTTCTTTTCCAGATTTTGTTGATTTCAATTTCATGCTTCTGAGGCTTTCTCTCATGTCTGAATTCCTTCTTTCCATAAAGAACTCCATTGATAGGTTCAAGATCCATCCTGACTGAGGTGGGACACAACTTATCTGAAATCATCTCATCAAAAAGTCCTATTTACAATGGGTTCACACCCACAGGATTCTCTGGGATACATGCATCTTCCAACCACCACAGTGGGTGAATGTGGTGGAAGAAGTCTATGAAAAGTTCTCTTCTAATAACTTCAATTTCCTCAGTACAGTAGGAAGCAAGATCATCAGCTAAACATGAAAATGGGGAGAGAGTATCAGAGGTTTGTGGAGAGAAGAGAAAGTATGAAATAGTCATTTAGGAGAAAAGACAATGAATGAACCAGAGGAATGTAATGAAATAAAATGAACTGGAGCTTCATGGTCATGAATTAAAGTGAGACCAATCAATGAAGTTATGTGATTTTTCTTAGATGCCTATGATGAGTGAAGAGTTCATTTTAGTTACAGCTTGGGGCTGTAGTTTGCTGAATACATAAGTAATTGAGAGGCACTGGAGTTGAAGACTTATACTGAAAATGATTAAATTACTGACAATGGAATTTAAACTCAGTGAGGAGAGATGTAATGAAGAGAGTAAGGGAGAATGAAAAGGAGGTAGGAACAATGGAGTGAAAGAGAGGTAAAATTAAAGGATTTGTACCATAGGATATTAATAAGATGATGGAAATGGAGATTATAAAGGAGATACAGCCATCGTGTCTGATGACAGGCCTAGGGAATGACCATGGGAATGAGCGGGTTGTAGGTGAAGTACCATGAAAGACGAGATCACTGCGGGTAGGTGGAGGGAGCAGAATAGTTCAAGGAATTGAGAGGCCAGGGTGCTGCAGGGATCATCTAACTATATATTGAACTCACCAGGTGTCATGGTCAGGTTCATGCATCAACTTGGCCAGATGGTGGTGCCCAGTCATCTGGTTGGGCAAGTACTGGCTTGTCTGTTGCTATGAGGACATTTCATGGACTTAAATCATGATTATACCAGCTGCATCCATGGCTGATTGCATTTGTAATCTAATCACCAGAAGGCTTTTAAGGAGGATTTGGAAGAGACAGTCACCCTTCCTTCAGCTGGTGAGCCTCTCCTGTGGAGTTTGCCCAGACCCTTCATCAGACTTGCCATCTTCACAGCCTGCCCTGTGGATTTTGGGCTCTGTTCTAGTTTGCTAGCTGCTGGAATGCAATATACCAGAAACGGAATGGCTTTTACAAAGGGGAATTTAATGAGTTGCTAGTTTACAGTTCTAAGGCCGAGAAAATGACCCAAGTAAAACAAGTCTAAAGAAATGTCCAATCAAAGGCATCCAGGGAAAGATACCTTGGTTCAAGAAGGCCGATGAAGTTCA
>PVIY010047763.1:0-17644 GCA_004026745.1 Myrmecophaga tridactyla | reverse complement strand
TAGGATACACATTTTTCTTAAGTGCTCATCGATCATTCTCAAGCATAGTCCATATGCTGGGTCACAAAGCAAGTCTCAATAAATCTAAAAAGATATAAATTATACAAAACATTTTCTTGGATCACAATGGAATGAAATTGGAAGTCAGGAACAGGTGGAGGGCCAGAAAATTCATAAATATATGGAGACTAACCAACACAGTCTTTAAAAACCAGTGAGTCAAGGAAGAAATTATAAGAGAAATCAGTAAATATATTGAGGCAAATGAAACCAAAACACAATATATCAAAACTTATGGGATGCAGCAAAGGTGGTGCTGAGAGGGAAATCCATTACCCTAAATGCCTATATTAAAAATGAAGAAAGAGCAAATTTAAGAAATTAGCTGTTCACTTGAAAAACTAGAGAAAGAACAGTGAATTAACTCCAAAATAAACAAAAGGAAAAAAAAAACAAAGATTAGAGCAGAAATGAATGAAACTGAGAATATGAAAACAACAGAGAAAATCAACAAAACCAGAAGCTGGTTCTTTGAGAAAAATCAATAAAATTGGTGGACACTTAGCTAGGCTGACAGAAAAAGATAGATAGATAATGTGATGATATTGTGAATTACTGATTGTATATGTGGAACGGAATGAGCATATGTTAAGAATGTTTGTGTTTCTTTCTTGTAATTTTTTAAAAAAATTAATAAAAAAGATAGATAGATAGGACACAAAAAATAAAATGTGAAATGGAAGAGGGAACATAACTGCTGACCCTGCAGAAACAAAGGAGGTAATGAGACGATAATAAGCGTAATTATATGCTAATAAACTAGACATTGTAGGCTACTTCCTAGAAAAGCATGAACAACTAACATGGACTCAAAAAGAAACAGATGACCTCAACAAACCAATCACAAGTAAAGAGATTTTATCAATTATCAAGGAGCTCCCAAAAAAGAAAAGTCCAGGACCAGATGGCTTCATATGTGAATTCTACCAAGCATTCAAGAGAAAATTATTACCAATCTTCTTCAAACTCTTCAAAAAAATTGAAGAGGAGGGAAAGCTACCTGACTCATTCTATGAAGCCAACATCACCCTAATACCAAAACCAGACAAAGATACTATGAGAAAAGAAAATTACAGACCAATCTCTTTAATGAATATAGATGCAAAAATCCCCAACAAAATACTTACAAATTGAATCCAGCAGCACATTTAAATAATTATGCACAATGACCAAGTGGGATTTATTCCAGATCTGCAAGGCTGGTTCAACAAAGAAAATCAACTCATGTAATGCACCATATCAATAAGTCAAAGTGAAAAAACCATATCATCATCTCTATTTATGCAGAAAAAGCATTTGACAAAATTTGACACTTTCATTTTTTTAAATATTTATATTGATAAGTCTTAACATACAAACATTCTTAATATACAAACACTTCATACATGGTGTACAATCAGTGGCTCACAATAGCATCACAAAGTTGTGTATTCATTACCATAATCATTTTTAGAACATTTGTATCACTCCAGAAAAAGAAATTAAAAAGGAAAAAAAAAACTCACACATACCCCATACGCCTTACCCCTTCCTTTTATTGACCACTAGTATTTCCATCTACCCAATTTATTTTAACCTTTGTCCCCACTATTATTTATTTTTTAACAATATTTTTTACTCATGTGTCCCTACCCTAGATGAAAGGAGCAACAGACACAAGGTTTTCACAATCACAGAGTCACATTGTAAAAGCTATATCATTATACAATCATCTAAAAGAAACAAGGCTACTGGAACACAGCTCTACCATTTCAGATACTTCCCTCTAGCCACTCTAATACACCATGAACTAAAACGGGTTATGTATATAGTGTGTAAGAATAACCTCCAGGATAACCTCTCAACTCTGTTTGAAATCTCTCAGCCACTGATAACTTTATTTTTTGACATCCTTTCTTGATGAAAACACTTCAAAGAATAGGAATAGAAGAGAGCTTTCTCAACATGATAAAGGGAATATATGAAAAACTCACAATTAGCATCATCCTCAGGGGAAAGATTGAAAGCTTTCCCTCGAAGATAAGGAACAAAATGCCCACTATCACCATTGTTATACAACATTGTGCTGGAAGCTCTAGTCAGAGCAATTAGACAAGAGAAAGAAATAAAAGGCATCCAAATTGGAAAGGAAGAAGTAAAATTCTCACTGTTTGCAGATGTTGTGATACTATATGTCAAACCCCCCCCCAAATCTACAGCAAAGCTAAAAAAGTTAATAAATCAGTACAGCAAAGTAGCAGGGTACAAGATCAACACCCCAAAATCAATAGTGTTTCTATGCACTAGTAATGAGCAATCTGCAGAGGAAATCATTGGGCAGGACTCCCAGGGATGAGCCAGGAACTGGCATCATGGAATTGAGGAAGTCTCCTTGACCAAAAGGGGGAAGAAAGAAATGAGGTAAAATAAAATTTCAGTGGATGAGAGATTTCAAACAGAGTTGAGAGGTTATCCTGGAGGTTTTTTATGCATTATATATATATATATAATTTCTTAGTTTGTGGTGATTAGAGTGGCTAGAGGGAAGTACCTTAAACTGTCAAACTGTATTCCAGTAGTCTTGATTTTTGAAGAGAATTGTTAACTATTTAAATAGCTTTCACAGTGTGACCATGTGATTGTGAAAACCTTGTGCCTGATGCTCCTTTTAACCAGGGCTTTGAGAGGTGAGTAAAAAAATAAGGACAAAAAAATAAATAAGAGGGGGGATGAGGAGTAAAAAAAAAATTGGGTAGATTGAAATACTAGTGATCAATGAGAAGAGGGGTAAAGGGTATGGCATGCTTGAGTTTTTTCTTCTTTCTTTTTATATCTTTTTCTGGAGTGATGCAAATGTTCCAAAAATGATCATCATGATGAGTGTACAATTATGTGATGATATTGTGAGCCACTCATTGTATACTTTGTATGAACTGTATGTGTGTGAATGTATCTCAATAAAAAATTTTTAATAAAAGAATTATTGAGTAAAGGCCATTCTGATAGGTAGAGACCCAAGCTTTCTTTCCATATCACTAATATAAAATAAAAATTTAATTCCCAATTTAAAAAAAGTTTAGCATGAACATTGTTTTTAAAATGGAGGAGTGGATTGGACTTCCGGGAAGATGGTGGAATAGGATAGGTCGAGTTCACCGCTGCTCCAAAGAACAGCTAGAGAAGGGACAGAAAAAAGATGGGAAGAGTGATTCCAGGGTTTAAATAACCTAGGAGGGTCTTCTACACCACATAGGGAGGCCCTGGTTGAGAAAGCAGAGGAATTGAGACATAGAGAACTGGAGACCAGTCAACTAGTGCAAACAGCCTACCACATCTAATCCCAGATGGAGGCCCAAAGTCATCAGGAGTGCAGGGACAGGGAGATGGAGACTAGGAAGTTAGCTAAGCTGTGCTCCTTAAATGTGCTACCCTCATACACGCCGCTCCTGCTGGGAGACTCCCCCCCCGCCCCATGCACCTGAACCCTGTCATCCACCCCCCCCCCACCACGCTCCAAGCCTCCCTGCCCCGACCCCCCCTCCCTGGGGGTCCCCGCCCTATACTCCTTACCCACGCATGTGCACAAGCCTGTCCCAGCCCACCTCCATACCCAGGTCACACATGCCACCCAGCCCAGATAGTCACTCGGACAAGCCCGGCTGCCCGTGAGCTCTGAGCATGCAGACATCAGCAACTGGACCTGCAGACATGTGCGCTCTTATGAGGCCACTCATGCCAGGCCCCGTCAGCTCTGGACAGGTGCTGACCTGCGCATCAGGGCCACACCTGCCCCCAGCCCATGCAGGCATAATCCCACCCTGCTGCCCCTGGCCTCTGCCCCCATACACAGCAGGATCCTGTCACCCACATACACCGGGGCCCTGCCCCCCAGATTCACACACCACAGCTGCACAGCCACATCCTTCCTGCCAGGCACCCACATATCCATGCACTGACCTCTTGATCCCTGCACCCCACCCCCTGCCCCACACACATGCACACACTTACCCCACCCTATGGCACAAGTGCACTTCTCCCACACCTGGAAGGTGCTCTCGGACACATCTGTGCCGCATAGTGTCTGCCCTGCACAAGTGGGCACCTCTACCCCACCCTACACTTGCACCTGTGGGTCACACCAAGACCCTGCCCACCCATCATTACCCACCCCTGACACACATCCCACAAGCTCTGTGATCTGTGCCCAACCCCTATACACTCACCCATCTGCATCCCAGCCCCTCTGAACCCCTCCACCTATGCAAGGATACACCAGCTCCCCCAACCACCTTGTGCCCCAACTTCTGTGTCCTGTACCTCATCACCTGACACCCACAACCCACATGCTTCACACATCCACCCACATCCTGCCCACATACCAGCTCCAGCACAGTTAATCAGTCCCCCTATCCACCTCCTTCCACACCCTATCTCCATGTCCCAGACTCTGCACCCTATTCCTGCCCTCCAAGTCCTGCCTGAGCTATACCTCACCCCCACAGGCCCTGCACTGCACATCCACAACCCCATAACCCACACCCCATGCTTACAGTTACCAGCATAGAGTCCCAGATTCATGCATATACCTGCACCACAAGCTGTCACCCATGCCCTGCATCCTGCTCCATACCCATCCTGCAAATACAAAGCTTTAGACTACTGAAGGAAATCAACATCCAAAGTAACCCTATCAAGATATTTACATGGTGTCAAGATGACAGATCACTAACCCTATGAAGATGCAGACAGACACATTACAGTCTAATGACCAAATTAAAACACCAGAGGAGACACAGACTTTGGAACAACAAACTGAAGATGTTCATATAACTTTACCAAATAAAATCAGTGAGATGGTTAATGACATAAAGAAGATCATGAAGACACTAGGAGACTTCTGGGAAGATGGCCGACTAGAGCAGCTTGAGATCAGCCCTGCTCCATGCAAAAGTTAGAGAAGGGACAGGAGGGTGACTGAGGCAGCAATTTAGGAGTGTGGCTGACCTGGGAGAGAGCCTTCTGCACCACATGTGGCAGCCCTGGCTGCTGAGGCTAAGGAACTGAGAGGCAGGAAGCTGGAGCCTGACATGAAGGCGTGGAGCAGTGGAGCTGGCGGGAGTGCAGGAATGGGTACATGGGATAGGAAGCAAGCCAGGCCAGTTTTTTCAGCGCACTACCCTCACTGGTGCAGCCCCATGACTGGTGACTCACCCCACACCCCACGCACCTGAACGTCCTCACCGTCTGCCATTCCCCACACTCAAGGTGCCCCCACCCCACCAGCCCCCAGTGCATGTACCTGCCCCGAACACCCACCCCCAAGTGAAGCCCAACCCATCTCTCCTGGACTCCTCCCGAACACTACCTCCCTCTCACCATTCCCTGCAGGCTGTTACCAATTTATGTGGGCACCAATCTCCATACCTATGCTACCCCCACCCCTTCCCCCTGCCGATAGTGTTGCACAGCCTCACTCTGCCCTCCCTGAGCTCAGCGCATCCATTTAGGGCACTCCCAAACCCATGCATGCACGAAGGCCCCCAATAAGCTCTGGGAAATGTATGTTACAGCAGTCCTACAACCGCGCAGGTGCACAGCACACAGCCCTCGACCACACCTCCCAGCTCTGAGAAAGTGCTGACCTGTGCAGCCAGGTCACATCTGCACACAATCCATGAAGGCATAACCCCAACCTGTTGCCACAGCTCTATGCATGCACACAAAGGGCCCCATGCCTTAGACCAGTGCACACCAGGGTTACATACCCCAGACCAGTGCACCCACACAGCTACCTCCTCCCTGGCCGCTGGGCACCCATGTTCACAAGCACCAGCATAGCATCTCCAACCTGTGCCCATGCCTGCCCTGAAACAAATCACTGTGCTGAGTGCTCCACCCCGTACCCTGCTCCCTGCTGTACAACCTTCCCGCAAATACAAGGCCTTAGACTACTGAAAGAAACCAACTCCCAAAGTAAATCAATCAACATATCTACATGCGACAAAGACAGCAGATAATCACTGAGCATATCACAATGTAGACAGATATAGCCCTGCCTAATGACCAAATTAAAACACCTGAGGAGACACAGATGTTGTAACAACTAATCAAAGATGTTCATACAACTCTACTTAATAAAATAAGCGGGATAGCAAATGACATAAAGGAGATTAGGAAGATAATAGAATAGCACAAAGAGGAATTTGAAAGAATAAATAGAAAATAGCAGAAATCACAGAGGTTAAACACTCTGTTGACCAAATAAAAACCATACTAGAGACCTACAACACCAGATTTGAAGAGACAGAAGAAAGAATAAGTGTTATAGAGGACAGAAGAATTGACTTTGAAGATTCAAAACAGCAAATGGCAAAAAAAAAAAAGATGGAAAAAACTGAATGGGAACTCAGGGAAATGATAGACAAAACAAAAGCACAAATATAAGAATTACTGTTGTCCCAGAAGAAGAGAGGAGTAAAGGGCTAGGAAGAGTAGTTGAGGATATAATGGGGGAAAACTTTCCAACCCTCATAAAGGACATAAATATACAAGTCAAAGAAACCCAAAGAACTCCAAACAGAATAAATCCAAATAGGCCTTCCCCAAGGCACATAGAAATCAGTCTGTCAAATGTTGAAGAGAAGCAGAAAATCCTGAAAGTGGCAAGAGAAAAAAAATCTACTACATACAAGGGAAATCAAATAATACTGAGTTAAGACTATTCAACTAGCACCCTGGAGGTGAGAAGGCAATCTTAATATATTCAAGATCCAGAAAGAGAAAGACTTCTGTCCAAAAATTGTGTACCCAGACAAATTGTCCTTTAAAATTGAAGGAGTGATTAAAACTTTCACAGACAAAGTAGTCCTGAAAGAAGCTGTCAACAAGAGACCGGCCCTACAAGAAATACTAAAAGGAATTCTGCCAGCTGAAAAAAACAGATGAGAGGGAAGTCTGGAGGATGGCACAGAATTGAAGAGTACCACTAAGGGTAATTTAATGAATACAAAGAGAAAGAGGGAAAATAATATATAGATCTGACAATAAAATGAAAAAGATAAGATGGTGGATTCAAGAAATGCCTTTTCAGTAATAACTTTGAATGTTAATGGACTAAACTTACCAAATGAAAAATACAGATTGGCAGAATGGATTAAGGAACATAATCCAGCTATAAAACACTTGCAAGAGACTCATTTTAGACACAAAGATCATCTTAGCCAAAAAGATACAAATAGATTGAAAGTGAAAGGATGGAAAAAGATATTCCATGCAAGTTGTAACCAAATGAAAGCAGGAGTAGCTATACTAACATTGGACAAAATAGACTTTAAATGTGAAGACATCATAAGAGACAAAGAAGGACACTATATACTAATTAAAGGGTCAATTCACCAATAAGATATAACAATAATAAATGTTTATGCTCCCAATCAAGGAGCTCCAAAGTACATGAGACAGACATTGGCAAAACTGAAGGGAGTGATAAATGTTTCAACAATAATATTAGGAGATTTCAATACATCACTCTCCTCTATGGATAGAACAACCAGACAGAAGATCAACAAGGAAATAGAGAAGTTAAATAACTTGATAAATGAATTAGACCTAACAGACATATATAAGTCATTGTACCCCAAAGCACCAGGTTATACATTCTTCTCTACTGCTCATGGAACATTCTCCAGGATAGGTTATATGCTGGGACACAAAACAGGTCTTTACAAATTGAAAAATATAGAAATTATTCAAAGCACTTTCTCTGATCACAATGAGATGAAGCTGGATCTCAATAACCACCAAAGAATGAGAACCTTCACAAATATATGGAGATTAAATAACCCACTCTTAAACAACCGGTGGGTCAAAGAAAAAATTGCTAGAGAAATTAGCAGCTATCTGGAAATAAGTGAAAATGAGAACACAACTTATCAGAACCTATGGGATGTGGCAAAGGCTGTGCTGAGAGGGAAATTTATTGCCTTAAAGGCCTATATTAAAAAACAAGAAAGAGCAAAAATCGAGGACTTAACAGCAAACCTGGAGGAACTTGAGAAAGAACAGCAAACTAACCCCAAAGTAAATAGAAGAAGAGAAATAACAAAGATTAAAGCAGAGATAAATGAATGGGAGAACAAAAGAACAATAGAAAGAATAAAAAAAAACAAAAAACCCAAAGTTGGTTCTCTGAGAAAATCAATAAAAATGATGGGCAACTGGCAAGACTGACAAAGAAAAAAAGAGAGAGAATGCAAATAAACAAAATCAGAAATGAGAAAGTGTGTGTTACCACAGACACTAAAGAAATAAAAGAATCATAAGAGGATACTATGAACAACTATGCCCCAACAAGCCAGACAACTTAGATAAAGTGGATAAATTCCTGGAGACACACAAACAAAATACAATGACTCAGGAAGAAATAGAAGATTTCAACAAACCAATCACAAGTAAAGAGATTCAATCAGTCATCAAAAATCTTCCTACAAAGAAAAGGCCAGGGCCAAAAGGCTTCACAGGCGAATTTTATCAAACATTCCAGAAAGAACTAACACCAATCCTACTCAAACTTTTCCAAACAATTGAGGAAAAAGGAACTCTACCTAACTCATTTTATGATGCTAATATCATTTTAATACCCAAACCAGGTAAAGATGCTATAAGAAAGGAAAACTACAGGCCAATCTCCCTAATGAACATAGATGCAAAATTTCTCAAAAAAATATTAGTAAATCGAATCCAATAACACATTAAAAGAATTATACACCATGAACAAGTGGGGTTTATACCAAGAGTGCAAGGATGGTTCAATGCAAAAAAAAATCAATTAATGTAATACAGCACGTTAACAAATCAAAAGGGAAAAATCACATGATCATCTTGATTGATGCTGGAAAAGCATTTGACAAAATTCAGCATCCTTTTCTGATAAAAGCAGTCCAAAACATAGGAATCATAGGTAACTACCTCAATATGAAAAAGGGAACATATGAAAAACCAATAGTAATTTTTGTACTCAGTGGAGAAAGACTGAAAGCCATCCCCCTAAGATCAGGAACAAGACAAGTATGTCCACTGTCACCACTATTATTCCACATTGTGCTAGAAGTTCTAGGTAGGGCAATCAAGCAGGACAAAGAAATAAAAGGCATCCAAATGGAAAGGAAGAAGCAAAACTCTTATTATTTGCAGATGATATGACACTATATTTGGAAGATCCTGGGAAATCTACAGCAAAGTTACTTGAATTAATAAACAAATTCAATAAGGTGGCAGGATATAAAATTGATGTGCAAAAATCAGTAACATTTCTATAGATAAGCAATGACCTAGCTGAGGAGTCAGTTAGGGAAAAATTTCATTCAAAATAGCAACTAAAAGAATCAAATACTTAGGAATGAACTTAACTAGGGATGTAAAGGACTTGTACACAGAAAACTACATAACATTGCTAAAAGAAATCAAAGGAGATCTAAATAGGTGGAAAGACTTTCCCTGCTCATAGATAGGAAGGCTAAACATAATTAAGATGTCAATTCTCCTCAAATTGATCTATAGACTCAACACAAGACCAATCAAAATTCCAATAACCTACTATGAGGATTTGGAAAAGCTAACTACCAAATTCATCTGGAAGGGAAAGCGACCCCAAATAGCTAAAAAACATCCTTGAAAAGAAGAACAAAGTGGGAGGATTAATACTCCTTGACGTTAAAACCTGTTACAAAGTCACAGTGGTCAAAACAGCATGGTACTGGCACAAAGACAGAAGCATTGACCAATGGAGTTGAATTGAGAGTGCAGAAATAGACCACCAAATCTATGTTCAACTGATTTGGGACAAGGCCCCCAAATCCTCTGAACTGGGATGAAATAGTCTTTTCAATAATTGGGCATGGAAGAACTGGTTATCAATAGCCAAAAGAATTAAAAGAGGACCCCTATCTTACGCCCAACACAAAAATTAACTCAAAGTGGATCAAACACCTAAATATAAGAACTAGCACCATAAAGCTTCTAAAAGAAAATGTAAGGAAATATCTTCAAGACCTAGTAATAGGAGGTAGCTTCCTAAACTTTACACCCAAAGCACAAGCAACAAAAGCAAAAATAGATAAATGGGAACTCCTCAAAATCAAATGCTTCTGCACCTCAAAAGACTTTGTCAAAATGTTGAAGAGGCAGCCACCTCAATGGGAGAAAATATTTGAAAATCACATATTGGACAAAGGTTTGATTTCCTGTATATACAAAGAAATCATACAACTCAACCACAAAAGAACAAACAACCCAATTATAAAATAGGCTAAAGATATGAATAGGCATTTTTCTGATGAGCAAATTCAGGTGGCTCAAAAGCACATGAAGAGATGCTCATTTTCATTGGCTATAAGGGAAATGCAGATCAACAATGAGATACCACCTTATACCTATAAGAATGGCTGCTATTAAACAAACAGGAATGTTGCAGAGGATGTGAAGAAACTGGGACACTTATGCACTGCTGGTGGGAATGTACAATGGTGCAGCCACTATGGAAGACTGTTTGGTGATTCCTTAGGAAACTAAATATCAATCTGCCCTATGACCCAGCAATAGCACTCCATGGTATATACCCGGAAGAGATAAAAGTAACAACACAAACAGACATTTGCACACCAATGTTTATAGCAGCATTATTCACAATCACCAAAAGATTGGAACAAACCAAATACCTATCAACAGATGAGTGGATCAACAAAATATGGTATATACATACAATGGAATATCATGTAGCAGTAAGACAAAATGACATCCTGAAGCACATGACAAGATGGATGAGCCTTGAGGACATAATGCTGAGTGAAATTAGCCAGACTCAAAAGGATAGATACTGTAGGATTCCACTTTATGACCAGCATAAAGGTATAATTAGAGACTTATAATATAGAATACAAGGGACTTAGAGATACATAGAAGCTAGAGATGTGTGAACTGTTATCTAATGAGGTTGAACTCCAGTGTAAGGGAATATATAAGAGTGAAGGTGATTCTCTAGTGGGTCTAGAAGTAATATTACCATATTGAAGATGAACAAGATTGAAAGGGGTTGTACAGACCTACGTGTTCCACTGACTCACACTAGAAATATGAATGAGTTCTTGTATGAATTATTTCAAAGATATGATTCTTATATAAAGAGTGTTTAAGTCCAGGGTATGGGGAAAACTGCTATTGCATGCTATGAGCTAGGTTCAAAAGGAAACCATCAGCACTACCACAGCAATAGCAGAGGTAAATAATGGGGGGAGGGACAAGAGTTAAGAGGAGATTTAGATTTCCTATTTGGTGAGAGTGTGTTTATTGGTTTTCTTTCTCTTGGGAACAACGAAATTATCTAAAATTGAGGATGTTGATGGACTGTGGACTTTGGGTTCTCTACGTGATGCCCAATGAATGAAGGTGGCTGAAGGATGCACTGATGGAGAAGTAGAATGGCAAACACTGGTGTATACTTATGAACAAAGGTTGTGCTGCTACTAAAAGAAACATTGTCGCGAGGCATGCAACGATGTGAGTGAACATGTGGGACATTTGGTGAGACAAAAATAAGCCAGAAACAAAAAAAAAAGCCAACAATGGTATGGTCACCTTTAGAAAATGCTTACAAACATGATCTACAATTAATTGTGATGTGTGCTTGGAAATTTTTAGCTTTTTTGTACATATGTTATTGTTCACAAAAAATAAGAAGGAAAAAAAGTTGATTGTTATGATAAAAAAAGTGTTTAAGCTCACTAGTCTCCTATATTCTGGGGCTGCTAGAAGGAAAAATCTGAGAGGATCATATGGTAACTCATGACAAACTCTGAGATCTATCCTGTAACCACTTTTTGGAGAGTGCTTTGAAGACTATTGGCTTTTTTTATTTATATGCTTCATGTATATGTTATACTATACAATAAAAAAAGTTAAAAAAAATTTGTGTCTTCCTATTTTCCTGAAATGAGGAAAATATTTAGTAACATAGGTCATTACTAGAGCAGGGAAGATATTTGTAAGAACTTTTTACTTGATATTATGAGAACATTCACAGTTTTGACAGTTGATCAAATGATATCTAAGTTAATTTTTAATAGTTAGCATTTAAGAACTTTGCTATCTGAATATGTAGATTTTTTCCTTGTTGCCTTAATATTAAATTGGTTTATGACACTTACTGTGCAAACACAGACTTTACAATGATTATACGGATACTTTATTTAAATATGCCTATGGTTAAGCTAACTAAGATATTCATTGTTGGTGGTTCTAAGTATATTGTTTGTTTTCTTACATTAAAAAAAAATGTAAGAAAGAAAAAAAAAAAGCACATAGGAGATTTCTAAGGCCAAACCAGGGAGGAGCACACATTGTTTTGTACCAGATTTCATTAAGGAGAACTTAGTTATACAGTCATACCTAAGTTAAAGGAGTTTGACAAGTATGCCTTATGTCCAAAATTGAAAATAGATTTTGGTGGCTACAAACACATCAAGACAGCTGTTTCTCTCAAAAAGCTTAATCACAACCATTGAATGTTGTGATAGTTAATCTCATGTGTCAGTTTGGCTAGGTTATGTTGTTTGATTGTTTGGTCAAGCAAATGCTGACCTAATTGTTACTGTGAGAGTGTTTTGACCATGGATTTGCATGTGTAATTCACTGATTGCTTTTATGGATGATTGCATCTACAATCAACAAAGGAGACTGTCCTCAACAATACGGGGAGTCTCCTCATCGAATCAACTGAAGGTCTTAAAAACCTGAACTGTGTAGTTCAGAAATCAAATATAAGAATTTCTACTCCCGGTTTAGTTGGCCAGACTCCCCTGGGTAATTCACACTTGCCAGCCCCCATGGTCACCTAAGCCAATTCCTCATAATAAAATCAAATATATAAAAAAAAAGGATTTAATTTCCATTGTAAAAAGTGACCTGTTCTTTATGTATTGGGTTCATTCACTAAGGCATTTCAAAATTGTTTCTCTGCTCTTCAGTGTCTTCTCATATTTTGTTATAATTAGTCCAAATGCATATACAAATGAATGATTTAAACCTTCTGTTCTCAGAAGGAGCTTTGATAAATATCGTCTATTTCCCAAGCAGCATTGAGTTTGAAAATTGGCATGAAAGAACAAAGAATACAAGGGTGAGATAGTTACATCATGTGGATTCAAAAAAGTTTCATATAAAGCAAGTCTCAAAGGTTAAAGTGGAGTGGGATAGGTCTTACTACATATAATGGTAATAATTAATGTCAGTCACAGCAGCATTCATATGAGCAAATCAAAATGAATGTATACCTTAACCCAAAACCCCAAATAAAAGGAATGTAGAGAAGGGAAGCAGTTCCGCAGACCTGGTGACGGACACCGGTTTGTGGAGCTCCGTGGTCCCACTATCTTTCATTGTGGGTGATGGCTGTGACTCACGTCAGCCTTCTGGCATTTGTAAGCTGCCTGCTTTCTGTGTCTGCTTATCTATCTGTACAAGTGGGATTCAGTGTGACTGTAAGTGTGTCTGAAAATGAAATTCGTTGCAAGTTAAGAACTGTTAATAGAAGGGAATAAATGGAATAAAGAGGTGTTGATACATTAAGTTATAACCCTAAAAAAATAAAATATATGTAATGAATAAATTTATTTATTTATTTATTATTTACTTACATATATCCTATCGGTTTCTCTGAAAAACCTTGATTAATACAGATTCTAATACTGGGCAGTGTAGTGCTGCTATTACAATACCAAAAATAGTGGACCTGGTTTGGGAATTGGGTAACAGTTAGAGATTGGAAGAGTTTCAAAGTACCTGTAGAAAAAGCTTAGATTATCTTGAAAAGGGCTAGTAGAGATTCTGGTAATTCTTAGAGCTAAGGGTGATTCTGGTGAAGGCACAGAAATAAGTGAGAGTTGTAGAGAGTTGCAGAGAAAGTTCCAAATATATATGATAATAGGAACTTTCATTCTGTTCATACCTATAGGAACTTTCGTTCTGAAATATATGTATTTCATTATGAACAGAACATTGGTAGAAATACGGATTAAAGGTGGTTCCATAGAAGACTTGGAAGGAAATGATGAATGTATTGTTGGAAACTGGAGAAAAGGAGATCCTGATATGGAGTGGAAGGCAGAACATGTAAGCAATGAACTTGGATATTTAGACGAGGAAATTTTCAGGCAGAGGGTGGAAGACACAGCCTGGTTTCTCCTTGCAGCTTATAAGGAAGTGAGAATGAACTGATGCTTGAACTGTTAAGCACAAAAGGAACCAGCATTGGATGATTTAGAAAATTCTCACCTTATTTCATATAGCATGCTCTGACACTAGAGCCAGAACTAAACTAGTTTAGCAGGGCCCTCTCTGAGCTTCTGGGAGGTAAGCCCCCAGAAAACAGGGTCCCAAGTGAAGGTACGGCTGAACAGCTGTTTGCTAAAGAGATAAGGCATATGATTTATAGGGTCAGTTAACCACAAAGTCAAATTTGGAAATGCAGTTATCCAGGAAGGATCTGTGGAATATCTTTTTGTCTGATGGTTTGATCCCTGTGAACTACACAGGAAGCTTACAAGGTTTTTGAGAATTTTGCATGAGTAGAATACTGCCAGCCTGGACTGGAAAGGACAGAGATAGGACAAAGTGAAGGAAAAATTTCTCCCTTCTGAAATGAGAATGTCTATCCTAGCCTGTCCCCTCATTGTATTTTGGAAGTTGGTAACTAGTTTTCTAGCCTTCACAGTGCACAGACAGAGAATAATTAATTCATGTGTGGCTATATAGATCTTACAATGTGACTGTGTGATTGTGAAAAACCCATGGCTGATGCTCCTTTTACCCAGAGTATGGACAGATGAGCTTTATAAAAAGGATGAATAAATAATAGGGGGAGATAAAGGGTAAAAAAATGAGTAGATTGTAATACTGTGGATCAATAAGAGGGAGTGGTGAGGAGTATGGGATGTATAAGTTCTTTTTTCTTCTTTTTTTGGAGTGATGCAAATTTCTGAAACTGATCATGGTGAAGAATACACAATTATATGTTGATATTGTGAGCCACTGATTGCGCAATATTGTTAGACTGTATTTGTGTGGATATTTCTCAATAAAAATATTGTTTTAAAAAAGTCCATGGAACTACACTACACAGTGAACCTTAGGTTCAACCATGGACTTTAATTAATAGTACAATTATAAAAACATGTTTTCATCGATTATGTAACAAGTGTTTCACACCAATACAGGGTGTTGGTAGCAGGGTGGTATATGGGAATTCTGTATTTTATGCATGATTATTCTGTAAACCCACACCTTCTCGAATAAAGGGAAGGAAAAAATGAAAAAATAGAAACTCCTATAAATGGAATCATATGGTGAAGATCCTTTTTTGTAAGTTTTTTACCCAAGATTTTGCCAGTATCTTCTTTAGGACATTTATCACTATGTCTATGAGTGAAATTGGACTATAAGTTTCCTTTATTTAACTGTCCTTCTTCTGGATTGGTATCAAGAAAGATTACTCCTCTTCTTTCCCTGTTGATCTCTCCCTTTTGTGCATAATTGGTATTGAAAAAAATGCTGAATAAAAAATGGAAAATGGAGTTATAACTTCAAAGTTGGCTTGATTTGTCAAACTCTGGTTGTCCAGAAAAGAAAAAAGCTAGAGAAATAGCAAATTTAACACTGGAAAATTAGCCTTGATTAGATCCCAGTGGGAAATTTATCTATTACAATAACAATAAACCATTTTTTTCTTGTGTTGAACCATCCTTGCATCCCTGGAATAAACCCCACTTGGTTGTGGTGTATAATTCTTTTACTGTGTTGCTGGATTAGATTTGCTAGTATTTTGTTGAGAGTTTTGGTATCTATGCTCATTGGGGAGATTGGCCTGTAGTTTTCCTTTCTTATTTTTTTGATTATTTTCACAATCACACTAACAATTTCTATAGTTTTTCTTATCATATTTCTTATACTGGTTTTGGTATTAAAGTGATATTATCTTCATAAAATGAGTTAGGTAGCGTTCCCTTTTCCTCGACTTTTTGGGAAAGTTTGAGCAGGATTGGTGTTAGTTCTTTTTGGAATGTTTGATAAATTCACAGATGTCTGTGAAGCCATCTGGCCCTGGGCTTTTCTTTGTAGGAAGATTTTTGATGACTGAGTGACTCTCTTAATTTGTGATTGGCTTGTTGAGATCTTCTGTTTCTTCCTGAGTCAGTGTAGCCTGTTGGTGTGTTTCCAGGAATTTTTCCATTTCATCTAAGTTGTCTAGTACTTGGCATATAGTTGTTCATAGTATCATCCTGTGATTTCCTTTATTTCTTCAGGGTCTGTGGTAATGCATTCCTTCTCATTTCTGATTTTGCTTATTTGTATCCCCTCTCTCTTTTTCTTTGTCAGCCTTACTAGTAGCCCATCAAGTTTATTGATTTTCTCAAAGAACCAACTTTGGGTTTTATTGATTCTCTTTATGTTCTTTTGCTCTCCCATTAATTAACTCTGCTTTAATTTTTGTTGTGTCTCTTCTTCTATTTGCTTTGGGGTCAGTTTGCTGTTCCTAGTCAAGTTCCTCCATGTGAGCAGTTAAGTCCTCGATTTTTGCTCTTTCCTGTTTTTTTAATATAGGCATTTAGGGCAACAAATTTCCCTCTCAGCACAGCCTTTGCTGCATCCCATAAGTACTGATATGTTATAGTCTCATTTTCATTTGCCTCCAGATAGCTACTGATTTCTCTATCGATTTCTTCTTTTACCCACTGGTTCTTTAAAAGTGTGTTATTTAATCTCCACATATTTTTGAAAGTTGTCATTCTTTGGTGGTTTTTGGTATCCAGTCTCATTGCATTGAGATCAGAGAAGGTGATTTGAATAATTTTGATGTTTTAAATCTATAAAGACCTGTTTTGTGCCCCAGCATATGATCTATCCTTGGAGAATGCTCCTTGAGCACTAGAGAAGAATGTATATCCTGGTGTTTGGGGGTTTAATGACCTATATATTCTGTTAGGTCTAATTCATTTATCAAGTTGTTTAACTTCTCTATTACCTTGTTGATCCTCTGTCTAGTTGTTCTATCTATAGAGGAGAGTGGTGTATTGAAGTCTACTATTACTGTTGAAATGTCTGTCTCTCCCTTCAGTTTTGCCAAGGCTTATCTCATGTACTTTGGAGCTCCTTGACTGTGAGCATAAACATTTGTGGTTATTATTTTCTTTTGGTGAATTGTCCCTTTTATTAATATATACTGTCCTTCTTTGTCTCTTATGATGTCTTTACATTTAAAGTCTATTTTGTTTGCTACTAGTATATCTACTTCTGCTTTCTTTTGGTTACAACTTGCATGAAACATCCTTTTCTATCCTTTCACTTTCAATCTATTTGTATCCTTGTGTTTAAGATGAATCTCTTTTAAGCAACATATAGTTGGATTATATTTCTATAATGTTTAGTCCATTAACATTCAAAATTATTATTGAAAAGATGTTTCTTGAATCCACCATCTTATCTTTTTCATTTTATTTTTCAGATCTATATATTCTTTTCCCTCTTTCTCTTTATATCCTTTAAGTTACCTTTACTG